>APFE030002790.1:80574-95817 GCA_000404065.3 Pinus taeda
AAACCCTATTTGCCTCAGCTTTCATGTCAAGAAACCTTGCCACTGAATTTATTGACTTGTTGACTCCATAGCCCAATGGTAGCAAGCCTTCATCTTTTCAACCTACAAACACACAAACCCAAGATAGAGTTAGACATCTATATTATCATCAATCAATATCATTAATCCTTTGAGAGAGCCCTCTCAGGCTGAGGAGGCTAAGCCTTAGCTAAAAGATTGGTTTGAAATAGTTACACGGAGTCTACCTGATCAGCAGCCCTTCAGTGCTTGATTTTGTGATAACACTACCCATGTAGTCTGAGACTCATGGGAAGTACCTCTCATCTAGCCAATGACAATGGAAATGAGGATAGGGACACATCATGTTACTACCGTATCCCCTATGCTAGGATGATATTGATCTGGGATCAATGAAATTGACTTTGGGTTAGTATGAGTGATTTGAGACACTCTCTTTTGATATTGATCTAGGATCAATGAACTTGACTTCAAGTTAGTAAGAGTGATATAACTCACTCTCTTTTGGAACTGCTTTGGGATTAATAAGAATGGTATGTCACACTCTCTTCATATGGGACGGACCTCGGGTTATTAGAGAATGGTATGAGACATTATCAATCAATTCTTCTTCTTCATGGTTCGGCAGAGAAGAGAATAACAGAGTAGAGCAGAGCAAAGAAATGCAGGGCAATGATGGTAGAGATAGTACAGTCTGGCAGATGGATCAACAGATGGAGTTCTCTCTAGTTGAGAGGGAGTGTTAAAATTGGAAACTAAGGCCAAAATCCATGTGAGTCATCTTATTTATGGCAACTGATATTTTTCTTGGACTCCTCTCATCGAGAGGTGTAGGATTTATCTAAAGATCATTTGATTCCGATAAGTATTCATGAAGATGTGAATTTATTTATGTTACGAGATAATTCGTCAAGGTCGGCAAGCAATCAAATTGCCCCCACTTGTGCTCCACATTTTAGTATAACTACAAGTGCCTTGCAAGTCATTTGGACACACTTCAAACTTGATCTATCTCTACTTGTTTTGGGTTTTAGTGGAAGAGAATTCTAACAGGAGGAACCCCTAGAAAAGGAGGAAAGGAGACTAAACAAGGAGCCCAAGCCATAGTCTGGCCGTAGTCAAGAAGAGATCTAATACTTCCATAGCCATAGTCTTGAAGAAGGTGATATATCCTCCATTCAATCAATGAGACTTAGTCGTAGTTCATGCTGCTTAGCTGCAGTTCAAGCTGGAGATCTAGCACAGTGAAGGAGGCCTATACACACTGCGCTAATGCGCAGTCCTATCCTGCCCTAGCCACAAGTCCTTCATGCCCTAGCCACAGGTCTTGTCACCATAGATAGAGACTCTGTATTTTTCCTTAAATAAGGCTTCTCAATACAGTAGGGAGGCCTCCATACATTGTCCAGAGAAGCCTCAAATGAAGCCCTAGCTGTAGCCTTCTACACCACCTATCCATTGTAAGAAAGAGACATTGTTAACAGTCCTAAGAATGTATTTTAGGTGCACATCTTGGCTTGTCTTCTGTGATTTATGTTTATGTTCTATCTACAATTTACTATTATGTTGATGTGATTCCTAATCTAGAAAAGGTATTGAGCTAACTGTGAAAATTGAAATCAATTTCTCTAAGCATAGAATATACCTAAACTTAACAATATTGCCTGCCCCCATGGATAGATTTTCATCATGGGAATACTCTCAATCACTGCTCCTCCTTTCTTCTTATTCATATCTTTATGAAATAAGGTAGTAAACATCTTGCATAAAACCTGAAAGTGAGCTTAGCTCAATGATGTGTATGCAAGTAATTTATTATACACTCATCTTTTTAGTCCCTGTCGTCTCAATAAGGGACTGTAGTAGTTGAAGACAATGAGGTTAGTATTAGTTGAGTTGTTTGTAAGTACTGGCTCATCAAATATAATCAAAGTTCAAAGTTTTTAGAGACAGAGTGACTTAACATCTTATTTGGCCTCTTCCTGAGGTGGGAGGCAAAAATATAGGTTATAATTATTTGTTTCTTTCACATTTTCAAATTTCCTAAACTAATGTTGGAATTAGTCTTGGGAATTAAATGCTAGCTCGAAAAATGCAAGAAATATTTGATAACTATGCAAGCATATACTATGTTTGATAACTGTTTGATAAGAGCAAATCTCTCCATCCCATAGCATATGTAGCTGGCTAGAGCACATGGCGGTTGCATAGCACATGCTACTAGACCACATGGTGGTTTCATGTACTAGCCATGTTGTATGGTAGGGAATGTTGTATGCAGAGAACTAGCCATGTTGTATGCAAGGAAGAAAAATCGAAGAGATTTTGATGTGTATCCATAGCTTGTAGAGAGGCAGAATAAACTGCATAAAAGGCAACAACATATCACCCAACAGCTAAGGTATTATGAGTCAAGAATTTCTGTGAAAAAATAAGCATTACAATGGGGGAGGAAGGTTGCGCGAAACAAGCTTTGTGATCTGTTCAAGGGCAGCGATCCATTCAAGGGTGGCACTTGTAGTGGAATACCCTTGCTTCTCTGGCTCGTTCAGGTTTCATAACCCTTTCTTCTCCTACTACTATACGTAGAGCTACTCATGAAATTTAGATATCCCTGGTGCCTAGAACCAGTATTTGTTCCTGCTAATATAGATTGAAGCCATTACAGGGGATATTTGATGATTCTCATTCCCAATTTCTCCTTGGCCCAACCATTCATGGATGAGGGATAGTCCCCTTATATGGCCCGCAATAAAAGAAGGATTTTGAGCTCCTCCAATTCTTGGATGGATGACCCCTTTCCTTGATCTGACTGTCCTTTATAAAGACATTTATTGGCTTCTCTGTCTTAAATTAGTCTTTCCATCCATCTGAATAAAGCAAGAGAAAGGCAGGGCTATGTGGGGTTCTCCTCTACCCAGATGAGGGATCGAGGTCTTGAGCGTTAGTAGTTTTTCTTCATTCACCTATCCAAATGAGAGGAGCATATTTCCGAAGGGGAAGGCTAGAAGAGGAATAAGAGAACTTGTTTTCATTCCAAGAAGACAACTTATAGCAGTAAGACAAGCATACTTATTCCTTCATTCCTCAATCTGGCATGAGTTTCAATCAGTGGGCTCAATTAGTTCAGCAATGGTTGGCACATCTAGTTGGTTGGGTCTGATTGTCTCTTTAGCTGATTGTCTTACTCAAGCTCGGACTTCATAGAGCACCTCCTGACCTTTAAAAGTTACTATCTTGCTAACTAGTCAACATTACTTTGGGGTTCACGGGTTAGCGAAAACCCATTGAAATGGTTATTTTTACGCATTGTATCACCACTTTAACCCTTCTCAGGTTTTAATGGTTTGAATTTCTTATCCACTTATTATACAATTTTCAGTGATTGTCCTATTTCACGTTCTAACCAGTTATAATGAATGCCTTGGAAAAGAGTTTTTTTAAGGATTGGGGAGAGGAACAATGGCAACCATGAACTCGAATGTTAGGGATGTTGTAGTGGAAATTATTTAGTCACTAATTATATGAGAGGACACTGCTTTAAGGTCTGATATGGTAAGACAAAACAATTATTGTTTCAACCTTTTGTCATCGTTCTACAGAGCCTTTTAAAATTTCCCTACTACATGTCACATTTTTTTTTAATTCTTATCACTTAGTTAGCATGTTGTATGGTCAGAAGTTGTCGTGCAAAGGTGAACTTCCTTTAGCTAAGGTGTTAGATCTTAAGGTTACCTATTCTATCAAAATTTCCCTGTATTTTCACTCGGCCTCATCCCTTTCTAGACATGTCATTCCACTGTACAAACCACATAGGGTTTGAAACAATGGTGGCCAACTTAATAATTGTTGATCCCACCATTGGACCAAGTCCTTGTCAATTTTGGAACCTTAGTTTCCATTGTAGCCGGCATTCCAATTTACAATTGAACCAATAACATAATTGTTTGAAAAATATGTTGGACTTAGAATTGCATTATTACTTGTTAACAATTGCAAACAATTGAAATGTTACTTTGACATGGGGAAAACCAAAAAGTTAGGAGTCTTGAAAGATAAAGAGCAATTAATTCAATCATCTGCTCCAAATTAAAATACTCTAAGCAAAATATTCTTGATAAAGTGAGATAGACCTCTTCCATGGTTCTCCTTTGCATTATAAGCCTAATGGAAAAATACTTTTAAGCTCTTTTTTAGAGATTTTCCTTAGCTTTACTTACTAGTCTTCCTAAAATAGCTTTCAATGAAAAATTAACTTTCCAACCATAACTATTTGTAATTATCCTAGTTTATTATATTCTTTTTTCTAAAAATGGATTTCAACAATGAAGAACACAGTTATTTTTATGTCAGCGGATATATTCTTGTATGATACCTTGAGGTTCAAACTCTAAAAATCATTAACACTTAGGCTAAGGTGAGACAAAGATATGCATTTGTAGTACACAATTGGAATGGCAACTCAAATGTTGTTTCCTATGCCTTGATTACAATATTTATGGTACTTTTGTATTATTGCAAGGTTTTAGGGGAAATGGGATGAGGGAATTATATGCCAGGTGCTAAGGAAATTTTTGGTTGAGACATGATTTCTTTCAAAATTAGTTGCATTTTAACTTTGCATATGGATGTTTCAAACCTCCATCGTAATGTCCTTATCTTCCTTGGAGACTGGAAGAGATATTTTCCTTTGTACATCTTTTAATAGGCTTGGTAGTGTATTTATGCGTATTGTTCTCACATGTGCCTCCTCTACATTAACAACAGTATATTTACCAAGAAATGGGTCTAGTAATTCTTCTGTGAACAATGTGCCATCAATCATGAATTTGATCTTGGTGGCTTCGAATGTTGCTTCTTCCCAAGTTAGCAAGAGGACCTCCAACCAATAAAGTAAGCTAGGCAAGCCTCACCTGCTAAGCCACTTTCTTCAAAAGTGAAAAAATGCCCATGTCATTTTACATACTAACACCTAGCACATAGTAGACATTAAGAAACATCAGCATATTCCCTCCAAAGGGAACTCTGGACATTTCTTTTACCAACTACCGTATACTCCTCCCCACTAGTTGTTGTTTGTTTTCTGGTCTGACTGTCTGTGAATTCCGAAAAGCTTATGAGATGCAGTTTTTCACTAATAAGACCCTCGATTTGGGGGGGGGGGTCACACTAAGATTCCACCACCGTCGAAATGGAATTTGTCTTGAAACAAGTCAATTAATTATAGATTTAAGGGGTGGTGATGGTCGCCTCTTCTTGTAGATATTGATCAAAAATCACCTTTTTATAGATTTTCTACAATTTTTTTAAAAAATGGATACATTATTAATAATGAAGCTTTTAGTTACAACATATACATCACCTCTATAGTTTTACAACTGCCCATATATTTATCCTTACAACTCATTTCTTCCTGGACATAATAGCTTCCATTTAACATATTATGGTTTGACAGCTGAGAAATGGACCTCATTTTTAGCTGTCGATATCCGCGACTGTCTGATGTTCACCTTGCCTATAAATTTTGAAGTGGAAAGCAATTGCACCTCCATAAATAATACACCTAAAAAAAAATTCTACCTTAACTTGTTTACTACTTTAATGAAGAGAGCAAGCTTATAAATTAACCAAAAAAACACCTACATTCATGTTCTCAATTAATACTACTAATATTCATGTCCTCAATCATTTCCCTTTGATAAAAATTGAAGCATACAAGAGCTTATTCCATGTACTAAGGACCCCAGGAAAGCACCAGTGACTGCAACCTTCATATCTTTCTGATCTTTCCTCTTGTGAGAGATATTGCCTCTGATATATAGAAGGGTGGGCATCCTTTTTGTAATCTGTTATTGTGATATTTAGGTATTTTTCATCTCATTTAGGACATTCCAATGCTTTCATCTTTGGTGGATACTTTTTAAGAAAATTCTCAATGTATATTGGCTCACACTGCTTGTGGCACTGCCCTCCGAAATTCCATTTCCCTCCAGTGTCCTTGAAAGAAAACTAGGAATTTGTTGAGATTGATGTTCTTGTCAACCCATTTCACCCATGTCGTGAAAACCTTTATACAGGCTTCCAATACATTCAATTCAAGATAAACATGATCCCCTTCTTGGTAGTAATCCTTTCCCTTCGAATTTTTTTCATGAGTCCATCAGTGACCTATATTAAAGACAATAACATTTTTTCAAACATTAGAGTAGAGATTTCTATCAAGTCCAGCCTCAAAGTTTCCTTCTTTGTTCCATTTCCATCATCCACATCCCATTCTTGAACCAAAAAAGAAGCCCTTGTAAATTCTAATAAACAATTATAATTCGCATAAAAAAAAATGCATACAACCCTCTCCACCTCTCATAGCCATTATCCACCATCTCATAGCCATTAACAGGCCTTCTATTGAAGAAACAGCTGAACGACTCATCTATGTGTCATAGCCTGCTTCTAAAACTTATCACATTGTTCCATGCTTTGTTGATCCCCGTGCTTTTTTTGACACACATAGGATTAATAAAACATAACCCATATATTTTGTTGTCTTTTGAATCGTACATCATATTGCCACTTGGATTGTTGTAGTTTTTTATCTGTTGTTGCTTTTACGTGAGAGACTGGTATTGGGTACTCTTGTACTGCTCTCATCATTTGATTTCATGTTGCAGGTAAGAATCTATATATTTGTTGCTCATCTCATCTCAGTTCTATTGATTAAACCAAGAAAATTTATTTCAATTCAAAAAAGAGTGCTACAATTATGTTGAAACACAATAGAGCTTTATGACTATGCTCACTGTGCATTCTTTCAGTTGTCAAAAAGATGAGATCTGTAGAAGAAGGTAATATTGATTTCAGCATATGAATCATTGCCAATTAAATAGCAGAATTTCTGTATTTTTTGTGGAAAGTCGTTGGGAGATGATAGAGATAGTTTGAACGCAACCTATCGATACGGGAAATTCAAGAACAAGAGGTAATGTAATGTAATGTTTGTTGATGTTTTAAATAACTACATTTCTTGGTTGCAGGTATCAAATAACTACAACATCAATCTCTTCCGGTTAACATGTTAATGTTCTAGTATGTGATTAGAACAGCTTCCTTGGTCTCATACTTCTACTGCTAAAATACCCATCGTAATGGCTAGTGATTCCTGTCAAATTACCTTTGAATTCCTTAGCACCAATGATGGTTTAATAAGGGTTGCGGGTCAACTACTTTCCCACTCAAGGCAGGGACTTGTTGCCCCGCAGCCCGCTTGCTTGGATGTATCTTCTCACCATGTCCATGTGAGTGTTTCCTTCATTTAATCTTAAGTGTTTCACCGCTTGTTCAGACATGCAACTATGGTAGAGAAAATTAAAATATGCACAGCTTTTATGATTAGGGAAAATATATATGTAATTTAAATTTTTTATGACATACAGTGAAATAAATTGATTATTTTTTAATTTATTTTATAGATAGTAACGCAATTAAGTAAATTATTTAAAAAAAATGAAAAGGTAAGAGTAAATAAAAATGGTAATTGGTGTATATATTACTCTTATTTCATATATTTCTTTATTATTTGATAAAATAAAATAAAAAAATTTATGAAATAGAATTTTAGTGTGAATATTATAAAAGTTTGGAAATTAAGTTTATAACATAATTGATAACTTTTTATATAACATAATTTTTTTTAATGATTTATATTTATTTTTAATTTGTGTATATATATAGGTTATATTAGTATTAACATTTTATGTAGGGAAATGGAGGATTTGTAATGATTAGTAGTATTGGATTAAAGAAATTAAATTTATATTTTTAATTAAGGATGAATTTGGTGTTTATTAACTTTATGTTTGAACAATATTAGTGGTTTTTAATTAGTGATGAAATATTTGTGATGTTCAGCATATTAGATGATTAATTTATTTTGCAAAATGTTCATAGATCTCATTTAGAGTTACATCTAGTTCTGGTATCCTTTGTATGCATTATTAGTGACAAGAAAGAACTCATAAAATGGGCTTAAAGGTTTTTTAAATGTTGATAGGTTTTGAACAACCATGGACAAATTGAAATTGGGGTCTAAGATAATCCAAACCTTAATTATATTTTCTTAAAAAAAAAAATGGATTGAAAATTTTGGTGAATAGATAAACCATGGTGTTGGCATGCATATTGGTATTGAAGAATTCAAACATGTCTATGACCTTTGCATTATATACGAAAGGATTGTGATTTCTTGGTATCCCATTGGGATAAATGATAACTAGAAAAAAGGGGGCTTCATAAGACATTCACAAAGTTCATCAATAGCAATAAGGTATTATGAAATGCTATGCAAATTACTTTTACAGATAGTAGGAAACTAGCCCTAAAAGTATAAACCCATTATCAAAATGAGATGTTAGAAAGATAAGTATGTCAACAATGGTTTTAGGAAATAAAAGGAAGTTTTAGGATTTGATATCGAAGGTTAATTGTATATATTGGATAAAGTTGTCTAAGGCAAAATGGAAAGTAGAAACTTGAAAATTTTCTAATGATGATAACTAATGATAGCTCATGTGATTATGGCCTAAACAAAAAAAAAGGAACAAAAATGCTAGATAGATACTTAAGATGGCTAAGTGGAAGTGTCACAACAAGGGTAAGAAATAAATAAGAAGAGGCATCCTATTTTAGAACATTATGGAATATTTTGGAATAACCATAACTTGATACTCTAAAGATAACCCTTGAATGAGAAACTTAGTGCCAAATGGTTGTGGAATCATAGAATTATCTCCATACGAGAACGTGATGAGAATCACTATAAGGTCTATTTAAGGATGATGCATATAACGAAGAAAATATTAGTAATCAACTAATGAAGTTGAATAATTATGGTAATAATGAAGGTCATTTTGAAGGAACCTAGAAAGTATGATAACATATATTAAAGAAAGAAATCCATAATAGAATTGATTAATTGAAGGAAATAAGTTGTGGGCATGATAACATCTATAATAATTTTTCCCTCTAATGGAAGAGCCACATTATAAAGTTTTCCATAGGTAACTAACTATATGCATGAATAATGGATGTCAAGATGTACGATTATGCAATCCTATTCTTTTGATGCCTTAAAACAAGAAATGATATGTGGATTACATTTGATAGCCACCTTAATGAATTTATTTATAGGGTATTACACAAGTTGGGGAATAGTAACAAAATTTCCAATATGCATTAATTTTATGCATTTAAGAGAGGAGGAAAGGAAACCACAATGACTAGAGGTGAGAAATTAAAGCCAATTTGATAATATGTTTTTGAAATTGAACGAAGTGAAGAAGTTTCCATTGTTGAAGCTAGTAGACATGGAATATTAGGAAATTGAGACTAGGAAAAATAAAATAAAATATATCTATGACTATCTGGTAGGAGGAAGTGAAGGATATTTCTTTCAAGAAGAAATTTCTCTTAAGGATATTGATGAGTGGACCGAGCAACATGATTGGTAAGGGTCATAGTGATGATCTACACATTTTAAAATTTTCAAGATAGGAAGTTGAGAATGTTGATAATTGAGGAATGACTAGTGATAAGCTATGAAAATGTTTAAAGGTTTAAGTGGTCAAAAATAACAGTTGAAGTATAAGAAGGAATGTTGCTATAAATTTTATAAGGAGACCTTGAGAATGATTGTGTACATATTGACAAAAGAAGTGAAAGTCAACTAATAGAGGTTGTACTTAACTGATTTTCACTCATTGTTTCATGAGTAAGACTTCACATAGAAAAACTTATCATTTTTTGTTTCCTTACCGTTAAAAGAAGTTGTTTCCACATAACACCACACATTCAAAATTTTCATGGACAATAATGGTAGTAGTGTTTCCAAAGATTTCAATTTTAAACTTACAATAGTACTTAACAAGTGAAAATTAAGTGGAAGTGTTGGAAATATTGAGTGGGGAGGGGGGTGAATTGGTATTTATTTTACAATTTTTATTTATGCCAGTTAAGGTCACTTAATAAACCAAAACACAAAAATGTACAACAAAAGAATATTTTGTGTTGGCAAGAATAACAAGGACTCCAATCCTCTTTTACAATGATAATTTGTACAATCAGGCTTATAATTCCTATAGGGCTCCAACCTTAGACGAAGACTCCAATCTTTGATTCCAAGCTAGGCTCCAACATATGTCACTACACCAAGCTTCAACTTGGCCTTCTTGAGGACTTTGTTCCTCTTCAACAATTTAGGCTATGAACTAGCTTTCACAATGCTTTAACCTTGTGTGATGACTTTTATCCTATAGGAATCCAACCCTCTTAATCAGCTTCAGTTATTCAACATGGTTACTATGGTTCTTCAAGGCTTCCAATATTCTACAATAAGCCTTGAATGATTTCTCTGAGAGTGCTCTTGATTCAACAATGCTTTACATATAACTCAAAGATCTACTTCATCAAATTCCTAGTATGTGTCTCCAAAATTCTTCATTTTTGCACAAAACAATTTTCTTCTAGGTTATTTCATTAGGGATTAAATAATGGTTGCTTCAACAGAACTTCTTTAATAGTATTCCAAGGTTGTCTCCATAAGTGTCTTCAACTAATCTTCCATATCAGTATTAAGATGTATCCAAGGGATATTTCTTCAAGTGTCCTCAACTGCTTTAGGTCTTCAGTAAAAATTCATCAATGACAATTCAAGTTTTACGTTGTGTCAACACATGAAATATTATTCTACTACCAACTCCAAAACACAAGATATTTTACTGTCTCATTATCTTCCATTGTTACACAATCTAAGTTCTCTATTCCATATCCACAAGTTTAAGATCAACCCAAGGTCAAGGTTTCTCCACAGTTCGAGTTTTCTAGTTTCCACAATCAAGGAATAAGGTCTTCAGTTTGAACTAGGGACCCTTCACAATCCAAATAAGGTGCCTTTCTTAGTACGAATTTAGTCCAAATAATGTTCCACTATAATTCATTCCACAGTGTGAATTAAAATATTTAAATCTGAAATAGATTTGGTCTGCAATAGATCCACAAGTCTAAATTGTCACAACCTTAGACCACCGAAAAGACACAGACTGGAGTGCCTCAATCATAGGTTTCCATAGGTTCATGATTTATTCTTGTCCGCAGATCCAAGAAAGGAAACTTACCTCTGGTTTGAGGCTTATTTCTAGTCTCAAGTTCAAGTTACAATAAAGGGATTGTGGATATATTAAAAGGGTCAAGCCCTACTCCAAATAATACCTTGAAACCCGCAAAATTTTGACAAAGAGAAAACCTTCAAAAAAAAATATTCAAAAGAAAAAATGTCAAGCTATGCTACATAAAAACATATAAATATAAAGAGACTTCGTCCTTCTTTCTAGTTCATGAGTTGTGAACCCTCTTTACTCCTCTTTGACCTCTCTTTTTTATCTAAACTTAGTTGGATTTTCTTCTTGCCAAGTTGCATTTTTGAAATGAGAAGTTTAGATTTATATTTATACTTGTTTGAACATAGGAAAAAGACATGTTTGTCTACAATGGAGCCGACCTGTGGTTTTTCAACTGACCTAACATAATTTATTTAAAATTTTCATTTAAGCTCGGATTGAATGCACAAATGGAGTCAACCTGTGGTTTTCCAATCTTTCACATTATGTTTATTACACGTGTATGACCTATCCTAAGATAGAGGTCATCAATAGATCAATAATAAGATTTATATGTTCTTGAAAATAAGAATGAATAGCCTTGTGTTATAAATTAACATTGACCATGACACCTTTGAATCACATTAGGTCCCATAACTCTAAAGTATGGTTCATGATTGTCATATTCATCATATTTAATGTAGAGATATTTTTTCTTTGACTTCTTTGAGAAATTTTCTCTACTTGAGTTTGTTGTTTAACATCTATAACATTTTCTTTAAGTTCTTCATCCATTGGTTTGCTAGGGATTCATATACCAAACATTTAATTTTAGGGCTTGCATCAACAAATGAAGAACTAGGGCATCTTCTAGAGCTAGGGCATCATGTACATGGAGCTTGCTTCTACAATGTTGGACATCATGTTGACATCAATGAAAACATTATCCAAAAATACCCCCCTTTGTCATTAATGAAAATACTCTTCCCCTTTCCTTATTCTCTTCCCCTTTGTCGTTGATGGAAATACTCTTCCCCTTTCAGTATTCTCTACCCCTTTGACATCAATGGAAAATGGGGTGCGTTTCTTCCTAATGTTTTCCAATCAAGTTCTCCCAGTCATTTACTTTCCCTTGTCTTCATCAAGGATAGCTCCCCCTATCATGTTTCTCCCTTTTCAACATTAATAGCCAAGAAATGTTCTATTGTCTGAATCTTTTCCATGTGGCTTATTGGACATCTTTAACTCAAAATGGTAGGTATCATGATCAACAGTTATGTTCACAAGAGCTTTGTCAACTACTCCCCCTAGGAATGGTGTTCTCTTTGATTTGGGCACATTAGATGTGACAATTTGTATTGTATTTTAAGATTGATGGATTGTTCCTCCTTTATCAATGGAAATAAATATTTTCTTCTTCCAATATGGAGTCCACTTGTGCTTTTCATGATGAAAAGGTCAGTAATATCGTATATTTCCTTCTATCAAAAATATTCAAAGTTCTTGAATTTTCCATCAACAAATATGAATCATGCCAAAATGAAGGATTCCCCCAAGCTTCCAAATAGCCTTTCAAGCACATCTATAAATTTTTCAAAAATCACTGCAACCTTTCTATGATCCAAAGAATTGAAGTGTTTCTCTCTTATAATGAAGTTCTCTAGTTTATTTATTAATAAAAGTTTAACCATTTTCCTTGTTTTATCAAGTGGTCCTTTAAACTTATAGTACCCTGAAGCTCACTTAAGCTAGTGTTGTGGAATATTTTTGTTATAGCATTTCCATTGAATCTTTTGACATTTTCCCTCCTAAGTGTCATTATGATGCACTCTGATATGTGCTTCAATAGCCCACTTCCTACATTATCCAAGGCATCCAATGGTAATATTTGATGTGATATAGAAACCAACGATCCCAAGTAAATTATTACCTCATTTAGAACTTATTTCGTGGAACTTCATTTGGGATTCAATTGATGTTTCCACCTTGAACTTAACTACCCTCAACATTGATTCATGTGAAAAATCTTGAGAATTTTTCAAGACATATTGATCATGTGACCTATCTACCAAGCACATAGGAATTCCACAAAGCTAGGAAACATGTTGCATAAGGTTACAAGTTCACTCCAAAATTGTCATATTGATAGAAATCAAAATGGCATGAGACATCCCTAGCTTGGAAATGTTGATCAATTTAAGTAAAATCTCCATAACAAAAAAGTATTACCTAGATACTTCACAACATCATAGAAGTTCATGTGAAGCTCACATAATCCTTTAGGACAGACCTCATAATCAGACAGAAAATGGCGCAATGTAGGGGAAAGTGGGAATTCTAACACGTTCATGTTATACCCATATTGGAGTGCTCAATCTTGGAGGATGATCTAACAATTTAGAACAAAGTCATGTAATTGTGTCTTTGGTTCCTCATATTTTCTTCTCCATACTTGGTTCGGATTTTCAAGATTCCTTTTAGGAACCTTCTCCATATTACTTTGGCATTCTTGTGCTATGTGACCATAGTTTGACATTGATATAATTCCATATTATACTTGAATGATGGGGGAACTAAGTTGTAAGGTCTGTTTTCAAATATCCTTCTAGGGTTTTGATAGTTTTTGCAGTAAGCCCTATAATCTCTAGCTTTATGACCAAAGTTAGTGCAAGGATAACAATAACCAGAGAAAACAATTGTGTACTTGTATGAGTAACCTTATCTTAATTTTTTGAAGTTTTCTCTTCTTGGACGAGCTTTATACCTTTGTTGATCCTTACTACTACTTGAATTGTGCATAGATCCCTTGAGAGCTTTAGCATATCTTCTTGGACTAGGCACATTTTCAACCTTCTTCCCATCTTCACTATGATTTGCTCATTGAAGAATGACAACTTTCAATTTTTATTCAAAGTTATCCCTTGGGGATTTGGACTTTGTCTCTTGTTTGCAAGGAGATTCTCCTACATAACGAAGTCCTCTTTTTTCCATGATGATCTCTGTTGGTAAAGAATTTCATCCAATTTTCGATAACTCTTAAAACTCTTAGACAAATTGTCAACTTTATTTCTCAAGGAAGCAATATCTTCTTAAAGCCTTTCACAATGTTGTTCTTTCTTTGTTATTTGAATATTCATTACTTGTTTTTCTCTCTTTGATTCCCCTAGCTAAACATTTAGGGATTTGATTTTTTCTTCTTGTTAACCAATTTTTGCTTCAAATTTACTCAAGTCTTAAATATTTTGGTTGAGATGACTTACCAAGATGTCTTCCCTTCTCTTTACTTATTCTAATTGAGTTTTCATGGATATAACTTCTTCATTATGTCTCTTCTCATTTTAATGGAATTCTTTCTTAAGTGTATTGAGATCCTCATATCATTTTTGTACTTGATGTTTAAAAAAGACTTCTTCATTCCTTTTGACAAGGCCATGATAACCATTTTGTACCTATTTATTGAGTTCCTCATTTTCTTATTTCAGACTACTTATCTCTTCTAGAGCAGACACAAGTTTTTCCTTGAAGTCTACTTCAACTACTATTTTAGGTTTATCTTTATCATCATCTTCTTTTATGCAATTGGTGCCTTCATCCTTGTTTTTATTTGTCTTCTCTGGTTCTAAATTATCTTTATGCTCTTTGCCACCATCTTCTGGATCTGAGGTCATGATAAAAATTCCTTTTGAGTGAAGATATTAAAGATTCTCCCAAGGTTCTTTTGTTGATGAACATTTCTCCATTTTGACTTTCATATGATCTGGTAGGCCATTCAAGATTCCGTCCATTTCTTTTGTATTGGATCCTTTTGACTCATCTATAGTAGTTTTTTCAGTAATAATTGATTCCCATAGTTCACTTCCAAGGGCCATCAAAAAGAACTCCAATATTGTACCCCATAGTTGAAAGTTTGTTCCACTAAACATGGGGGCTTCACTAGGTTGGTTTATTTTTGGTTTCATGATAGAAGACGACACATCTTCTAAGGGTTTGGAGGTCTTCCTTTTGATTTTTCCATTTGTGTTCTAAGGATTTACCTTCCAGCTGTTAGGCTAAGACTGAAGGTACTTACTCTTATACC
>APFE030002790.1:96206-108757 GCA_000404065.3 Pinus taeda
ACAACAATAATTTGTACAATCACGCATATAGTTCCTTTATGGATACAACCCTAGATGAAGACTCCAATATTTGATTTCAAACCAGGATCCAACCTACACTACATCGAGCTTCAACTTGGCCTTCTTGAGGAATTCAATCCTCTTCAATAATTCAGACTTTGATCTTGCTTTTGCATGGCTCCAACCTTGTGTGAGGACTTCTATCCTCTAGGGCTCCAACCCTCTCAACCAACTTGAGATTATTCAAGATGGTTACTTTGGTTCTTCAAAGCTTCCAATATTCTATAACAATACCTTAAGGATTTCTCTGAGAGTGCTCTTGCTTCAACAATCCTTTACAAATAACTCTAAGATATGCTTCATCAAATGCCTAATATGTGTGTCCATAATTCTTCATTTTTTCACAAATCGATTTTCTTCTAACCTATTTCATGAGGGCTTCAATAATGACTGCTTGAATAGGACTTGTTCAATAGTATTCCAAGGTCAATTCCATAAGTGCCTTCAACTAGTCTTCTATGTCGGTATCAAGATGTCTTCAAGGGTATATCTTCAAGTGTCCTCAACTGCTTCAAGTCTTCAATAAAACTTCATTAATGATAATTCAAGTTTTTTTTTTTGTCATCAAAGGAAAGATTAATATGTTGCTAGCCCCAAAACACAGAGATATTTTACTGTCTCATTATCTTCCAATGTTACATAATCTAAGTGCTTTGTTCCATATCCACAAGTTTGAGATCAATCCAAGGTCATGGTTTCTCCACAGTTCGAGTTTTTTGGTTTCCACATTCAAGGAATAAGGTCTTCAGTTTGAAACAAGGGACCCTTAATGGTCCAAATAAGGTGTCTTTCTTACTCTGAATTTAGTCCAAACAATTGCCACTATAAGCCCTTTCACAATCTGAATTACAGTATTTAAACATGAAGTAGGTTTGATATGCAATAGATCCACAAGTTTGAATTGTCATAGCCTCGGACCATTGAAATGCCACATATTTTAGTGCCTCCATCACAGGTTTCCATAGGTCCAAGGATTTCTTCCTATGCACAAAGTTGAGAAAGGAAACTTACATCAAGGTTTTCGTTTCTTTCTAGTCTCAAGTTCAAGTTACAATAAATAGTTTGTGGATATATTAAAATGGTCAAGCCCTACTCCAAAATATGCCCTGAAACCCAGGAACTTTTGTCACAGAGAAAAAATTAAGGAAATATATTCAACAGAAAATAATAAATATGTCAAGCTTTTCTCCAAAAAAACATAGAAATATCAAGACACTTTGTCCTTCATTCTAGTTCACGAGTTATGAACCCTCTTTACACCTCTTCAACCTCTCTTTCTAAACTGAACCAAGTTGTATTTTCGTCTTGCCATGTTGCATTTTTTTAAATGAGGAGTTCAAATTTACATTTACACTTGTTTGACATATGAAAAGACACATCTATTGGAAATGGAGTTGACCTGTGGTTTTTTAGCCGACCTGTCATAATTTATTTAATATTTCCAATTAATCTCAAATGGAATGCACAAATGGACTTGACCTGTGGTTTTTTAGTTTTTCACATTATGTTTATTACATGTGTATGATATATCATGAGAGTTCATCAATAGATCATTAATAAGATTTATATGTTCTTGCAAATAAGAATGAACATCCTTGTGTAATAACTCAACATTGACCATGACACCTTTGAATCACATTAGATCCCATACCTCTAGAGTATGGTTCATCATTGTTGCACTCATCATATTGAATGTAGAGATATTTCTCCTATTGACTTCTTTGAGTAATATGCTCTACTTGAGTTTGTTGTTTAGCATCTACAATATTTTCTTTAAGTTCTTGATCCATTGGTTTGCTAGGGAATCATATATCAAGCATTCAAGTGTATGGCTTGAATCAACAACTCTAGAGATAGGACATCTTCTAGAGCTAGGGCATCATGTACATGGGGCTTTCTTCAACAATATTGGACATCATATTGAAATCAATGACAACCTTATACATCATGAAGAATCTCTTATCCAACTTCAAGAAGGGTGAAACTACGATAAATAGATTAAGTGGTATTGAGATAGGAACTTGATGAGATAAGAAAAAAAAATTAGAATGAAAATGATAATTATTAAGTGATATATAAATTAGCATGGATCAAGAAGCCCTCGTGCAAGTGAATTAAGCATGTTATAAAATTAATTCATGATGACCCAATTTTTATATGTAATTGCATTTAGTGGTCTTGGAATCGGTAAGTGAAAGGGTAAATAGATGTAAAACCAAAGGATTTTAATTTTGAGATTAACGATTTAAAGAATGATTGTGCGGCCAGTAATATTTTAATGATGAATTTCACTAAATTTCCTTGGGTAAGGAAGAATATATGACTAGATATTAAGGCTAAATATGATGAGGCTCATTTGAAGTTTAACGATGTACTTAAATGACTATATGTATTGTGTAAATAGACAACTTCCTAGTAGAAAGAACAAGAAATGATTATTGAAAAGTAATTGGTATATTGATGAAAACATGACACCAATAGTATTGATGAGATAACATAGATCCTAGATGGATGTTGAAGAATTGGTACTCATTATTTATACAAGCAAATGAAATTGATTTTTTAGATAATCATGATAAGAACGCTATAGTGTATTATTGCTTTATATTTGATAGGTATGATTCTTATGATTATGATGTTATGATATGAGGTTACTATTGATGTGTGGTTCCATTTATTATGTGATGTCATGATAATCTTTGATGTTATAATTTATGATGATATTTCATGGTGTGAAGCATGTGTTAATCACATGCGGAATTTATGACATGCATGAGCATGTAGCTTTTTACTATTCATAATGTTGTGATAACAATGATGTTATGTTCTCATGATGGCATGCAGGAGTTGACATGCAGATTATTTTATTATGATGTTATAACTAATGCATTGGTTGCTTTTGAGATGTGGTGATTGACAAGAAATCCACAAATCGGTCGAGATGGAAAGTTTATTTGATTATCTCATGGGATCCCATACTTATTAGGGAGAATATGTAACAATGTATGAGCTAGGGATGGACTCAATCAACTCTACATATGCCAGTGTTTTTTTTTTTATCTTGTATATCTCTTGATGGATAGCTATTGAGGGGCTATGGGACCATATTGAGAAGCTCGAGTGTCTGATATTTGATTGGGATGTTGAAGTCCAGAGGGGCATGAGGACTTCGATGCCTACGGGTGTGAACCTCAGTGAGTGTGGATGGAGTTGGGCTAGCCTTAAGAGATGCCAAGAGTCATTGAGTACTGGGACTAGATTCCTGCCTTGGGGAAGATGAGGTTTGAGCCTTGGAGCGATCCTTGAGGCTATGATATAAACCAATTAGGCTTTATGCCTAGTTCCAAAAGTTGGGAAAAAAGACATGAGATTCCTTGGGATTTCCTTGGCATTGTGTAATTTTTTATGTCTATTGGTATACTAGTTCATAAGAGGGTGTAGGGAAAATGTGAATTAATAAATAAAATAATAAATAAGTTAAATGGTTAAGGCTAACTTCAGGATGAATTTCCTTAAATAGGAGGAGTATGTAATGACCCAAAAACATCCCAAAAATGTGACGTGGAGGATCGTGAGCCATTGATTTTGTGTTAGACGATTAGAGTGTTTTCCACCGTTGGTTTAATATGTTTTTTCATAGAAAAATGTCTTTTTTCCACGGATGGAAGGCACAGAGGGAGGATCTGGCTATGGCTATGAAACGTTAGGCATCCTAGCGATGAAACTCTGGCAATGACTGAAACGTGTCTTTGTCTTTCATCCCTGCATGAGGACCGCGTAGCCTTGTGAATCTGTTTAAATTTGTGCATACTACAGATCTGTTTTGTACATTTTGAATGAAACAGGTCGGTGCTGCTGCATACATCATAGAGTGAATCTCAAAGACTAAACCGGTATACAAAGACTCAACAGGTATACCGTATACCATCTGAAATCTGAATTGAATTTTGCATGTGCTTGGAGGAGATCCGCAATTTGTTTCTGTTGGATCTCAGCAAGCTCGGTTTTGGCTTGCAGTTCCTGTTGCAAAATAGTAATTTACACTAGATCTGTGCTAAACTCAACTTAATCCACATTAAATTTTGTAATTTACACTAGATCTGTGCTAACCTCAACTTAATACACATTCAATATTGAAATTTACAGGAGATCTGCGCTAACCTCAACCTACAATATGAAAATGTTCTCCATCTCAAACACATAAAATGTGAAGAATCCACCTCTGCCTCGACGATAAATTCATTCAGTGGTACAATCACGGTAGCGAGCATAAGCAACAGCAGAATTGCAGATCTCCTGACCAACTTTGTCGTCTTTGGCCGAATTTCACAGCAACAGCAGCCGTTAACAATGGAGATTGGGAGCTACCCATTGTCAATGAATCAGACGTATCCCATGCCTTTTTCACAAAATTAATACAATCATCACCGTTTCCTCCGCAGAAAGGTTCCTCTGCATAAACAGGCACTTTTTATTGTTTCTGGCTCTCGCCATCTTGCTATTAATGTGCAGAGAAATCTGAGTTGGGCAGGCAGCGAGGTGCCTAAATAAATGTTTTGATCGAGGAAGTAAAGTAGTAGCCAGAGCGGGCTAAAAATGTACAGAAGAGTGGTGGGTTTGGCCTTATCAGGGCTGCTGTTGGTTATCTGTTCTGAGATAGTTCATGGGTCGATTCACGACTACACCGATGATGCCTTCTTGCCACAAGGGAACGGATTCGTTTTCTATGGGGGTAGTGAGGGCCTTTATGCATCTTTGAATACAGACAATAGGACTGGCATAGACAATGGGAAGTCGTTCATCAAGTATGTGGATTTCATCCTTTGCCTTTTCTTCCTTTTTTTGATAAAAAAATGGGTCTATGTTTCTTCGTAGTTTTCTCCCTATTGGGTTGCATTTTAAAAATTGTTTCAAGTTACTTTGGTTAGGTACTCTTATCGGATCAGGCTTTGATAATCCTCTGGACTTCAGTTTTAGGTTCTTCCTCCTTTTTATCTTTGAAATTGAAATGGCAGCGCACTACAGAGATATAGACATCCCCCTAAATTACAGACTCTGCAAGCAGCAAAACAAGAGAGGAAAGCCTCGTGCTCAAAATTCAAAATCACCAGTGGACAGGGTTAACATATCAGAGCAAACTTGACCCTACTAATAGCTGTGTAACAACAGGAAATAATCAAGCGTAACCCTCTGGAAAGTTGAGGGTAATTGGCTGTACTGCAAGCGGAAATTAATCATCTGGGGAGCACTGGATTTTCCACATTGGGTGGTTCAGTGCCCCACCCTTCCATCACATATGTGCCCATATTCACACCACGGTCTGGCTGATCTCCAAGATTTCCTCCCCATGGAGGTGAGTTGGGCCAACCATCAGCTTTTTGTACTCTAGGCCTCCCTGCAATTGATTCCCTGCTTGGTGCACCTCCCCAGTTATCATCTAATAAGGGACCTCTGCTGGTAGAATGCCTTCTCTGTGACCTTCTCCCTCTGTCTGCTCTGCTTGGATCTCTTCTGCGCCTAGCTTGATGATGCTAAGTTGGGAGCTTCTTACTTGTAGTATAGGGAACCAAACCCCAATGCTCTAAGAGTTCCACTAGATGGTGAAGCTCCAGTTGCACTTTTCTAGCCTTCACACATATTTGCATAAGGCAAGAATGCATCACATCTCTTTGAAAACAAAGTCTTAGAAGGCTTAACTAAAACAGTTTTAGTTCAAAACTTCAATCACTGGTGTTTTTGCAGTTTCCTACAATGTTTCTTTTCACTGACTCGTCTTGATCCATTGTCCGTCTTCTTGATTACAAAATTTTTGTTATTGCTGTAGACTCTGTAAGGCAGTTGCTCACCACTTGTCAAAAATCGATTTCCTTTAGTGGCACACACGGCTCTGCCCATGTTTTAAGTGGAGACACATTGTAATGTATAGGAGGAATTTGAACCTCTATCATTTTGGGAAACTCAAGCTTATGAAAGTTTCCACTTCTTTCTTGCCCCAGTTTTTCTTTTCTATTTGATTTTTGAGCATGTGGTTTTGTTACTTGTATATCGTCAGTTTCAGAGTCCATTTGCTGCCAAGATTCCTCAAGTCAAAGGTTGCACAAATATCTGTGAGAAATGAGATTTCTTGCGCATATTGATTTCTTTTGATATTTAGGCAATGGAATTATATGTAGGCTTTTTGCAATAGAACTGTAAAAGGGTGGTTTCATGATTTTGATAAGTCTATCTGGCAGGTTTGATTCAATCACTTTACGCAGGACTCAGGAATCTGCTTCTAAGCATGATCAAATGGAGCATAGCACTGGGCTTATTGAAGCAGTTATTTTCGAGACAAAGGATAGGTACAAGATTAGTGGCAATCCATATGATGGGGCCACTACATTATGCTGTACTCCAGACCTTGCCAAGTTAGAAGGCTGTAAACAAGGGGAGATCATTGTACACCGATCTGCTGATGAGCCAAACTGGCCTCGCTCCATTCCCTTTGTCTTCCAGGGGAATAAGTCTTCCAGGGGAATAATTTAGAAGCAAAGGAACAGCCAGACATCATCTATATCACAAAGTCTGGCATGTACAATATTTATTTTATGTTCTGTGATCCCCATCTGAAAGGGACTATTATCAATGGCAGAACTGTGTGGAAGAATCCAACAGGCTATTTGCCAGGCAGGTTAGCACCTTTATTGAAATTCTATGGGTTTTTGTCTTTAGCCTACCTTATTCTTGGACTTATCTGGTTTCTGCAATACGTGCGTTTCGGGGATGATATATTACAGCTTCAAAACTGCATAACAACAGTGATATCCCTTGGAATGCTTGAGATGACCTTGTGGTATTTCGAATATGCCAATTTTAATGCAACTGGGCGTAGACCAATGAGTATCACTACCTGGGCAATCACTTTTATGGCTATTAAGAAGACTGTCTCTCGGCTTCTCCTTCTTGTGGTTTCTATGGGTTATGGTGTGGTGCGACCTACTCTTGGGGGAATTACATCAAAAGTGGTTCTTCTTGGAGCAATCTACTTTGTGGCTTCAGAGGCACTGGAGCTTGTAGAAAATGTTGGGAATATAAATGATGTTTCTGGAAGAGCAAGGACTTTCCTTGTATTACCTGTAGTTGTTCTTGATACTTTCTTTATTGTATGGATCTTCACTTCCTTGACAAAAACTTTGGAAAAGCTACATGTAAGTCCCTCGTTGCTTGCCTCTCTTACTATACCATGCTCCCCCCACAAAAGAATAAAAGGTATAGTATACCCAGTATACTGTGAAACTCAACTTGGCCAGAAGTTTAATAGAGGTATAAATTACTTGCAAATTCAGAGCCCAGAGCTTCTTTGTTTCTTTTTGTCTCTTTTACTTGGGCATGCATACATAGGACCCTGAACGGGTTCTATTCTGTTTGATATTGCAAGTTCGATTAAAATCATGAGTATCGTAGAATGACATCCTACACTCTTAGTTATTGCATGAATGTTTATAAAAAATTGTGTATTCAGATTTATGATATAGGGCTCATGCAGAATGGTATACTGAATTCAACGTTTGTGCTATTCTGTGTTTATATGCACCATTATATAGCCAGGATGTTATGTATCTTTTATTCAGATATCCCTTCGTAGTTAAGTTTCTTTAATTTACTGTTGCGTATGTTGGTTGATGTCTTTAGCCTAAATCAAAACTGGTTTTTTGGATTGGGAGTTTTACCGTGATCAGATTTCATCTCTGTCAGCATGAAGCCAGTGGTTAAGGACCTACCTCTTGATCATAGCAAGTGTGGAATGACACTTGAGTAGGGCTGTCTCTGCTAAGTGCACATCCCTTACCAAAGACTTATTTTTGATGTCTTTCTTGACTGAACAATTCATGAGCATGCGAAGATGTTGGCTTGCCAAATATTCTTCAATACCATGTAGTCTCATGTTGATATTTCTCAAGCCATGATAAGCTGACTCTGCACTGAAATTATAAATAAGCCCTAGATAGCTTAAAAACTGAAACCTATCAAAACTGCAATCTCTGAATACTAGAATCTAGAAACACATGCTGCTGGAAACACTACAAAAATATAATGGAAAGCAAAGATCTTAAATCTGCATCACTGTTTTATTATATCTGGAAAACTATAGCCTCTAATGCTATAGGTCAAACACATAAACTCACTAATCATCTGAGTGGCCCATCCTATATCTCCTTTATAGAAAAGGAAATCAGTTAGAATTTACAATCACAAACCCTAAATCAGTTCACTGTAGACTAGGTAAGAAATCCTAACCCTAATACCCTAATTCTGATCTTGATTGTTGTGCCTAGTTTTGCATGTGAGAATACCTGGTCTAATGTGCTCTGATGGAAATAACTACACTCCTATAGAACTATGTTGTTACCAATCCTTTCCTCACTTAAAGTGCCTAGACTTTAAGTAGGAAATAGAAGTCATTCATAAAACATCTCTAAACTGAAAGAGATGTGGATTGTGGATTTCCAATTGAGTGTTTCTGCGTAGGCTTCTCTGCGTTGTGTTTGTGTGAAAGAGGTGGGCTCTTTAGGAATGCAGAGTTGTCCAAAATTAGTTCCAAGTTAAAGGGAATCAGTGCATGCCTCTTAAAGTTAAAAGTATTCATCATTCGCAGGACTGAAAGCTCAGTTGTCCCCTCAAAGAATTCTAAGGGTTATATAAGTACCACCTTTCTTATGGAATACAACATGGATGTGCAATAGTTTTTTTTCTTTTTATAAATACAGCCAATTAGGTCTTTCAAAATTTGTCTTATGTGTTCAATTACTTATCTCTGAATTACCTTTCTAAACCATCTGGTTGATTCTTACCGAAAAATTCAGAGGTATGCATGTTTCATTATCTGAAGAAGAGATAGATGAGCTAGAGAAAGCTATTGTCCTCTCTCTGAAGTATGATCTGTGAATTTCAGTATCATATGAACTTGGTTTCAGTTATGTTTTTTATGCTGCTGGCTTAAGCCATTATGCTTGATGGAAAAGCCCAGAATCTTGTTGGCTGTAATATAGATATTTTCTAGACCTTGATAATATATTAAAATGTCATCACTTCTGCTTGGTTGTTGGTGGATTCTCCTAACTCCCAAGAAAACCTTGCTTAGATTGTGCCAGATATTACTTAATGCTGAGACTATTACTGCAAGATGATTTGTTCATCTGAATCTCTTGTGCTGAGATCAACCCCCTTATAAGTAAGTGCATTGGTTTATGAGTTAAATGTTATATAGATGCTTATGTCCTCCGAATTCTTGATGCATTCTGTCTAGAGAAATGCTTTTATATTGATTTTTCAGGAGCGTTATGCTTCAAAAGGGTACTACACTCAGATGTAAGAGAATGACTTTACAATTCTTCTTTCAGACTTTAATCTGCTGAGTATCTACCACCTATCAAAAGGTGGAACACATGATGGCTTCTGTTATTTGAATGCCCTCTTTGTGGAGGTGCATTGGCCCACAAGGGGCAAAGTTGCAAACATGTTACTTAAGAGAATAAAACCCTAACATGTCACTTAATGAGAATAAAACCCTGAAAAACCCTGATTGTGACCCTACTTTCACTGGCCTGATAAAGCCCAATCTGACCTTAACATTAGACAAAGAAAATGAGAATAATTAAATTCTCAAGTGTCGGGGTTCTTTAATGGATAGAGGAGGACTGGGTCCAGGGACGATACTAAGTGAGGATTTCTTTAGTGTATTCATCATTTGCAGGACTGAAAGCTCAGCTGTCCCCTCGAAGAATTCTAAGGGTTATATAAGTACCACCTTTCTTATGGAATACAACATGGATGTGCAATAGATTTTTTTCTTTTTATAAATACAGCCAATTAGGCCTTTCAAAATTTGTCTTATGTGTTCAATTACTTATCTCTGAATTACCTTTCTAAACCATCTGGTTGTTTCTTACCGAATAATTCAGAGGTATGCATGTTTCATTATTTGAAGAAGAGATAGATGAGCTAGAGAAAGCTATTGTCCTCTCTCTAAAGTATGAATTGGGAATTTCAGTATCATATGAACTTGGTTTCAGTTATGTTTTTTATGCTGCTGGCTTAAGCCATTATGCTTGATGGAAAATCCCACAATCTTCTTGGTTGTAACTTGTGAGAGTGTGCCCAATACTTATTTTATGCTTCTAGCTCTTACTTTTGATATTTTGAGCTTGATGTCTATTATATTTCTGCTTTTAATTTTAGGTCAAATCAGTATTGAAGTATTGGTTCGCCATTTGCTTTCAGGTACATTATAGTCCTAACAACAAACCACTGGTAGCAGAGAAATTACACAAGGTTTATCCAGGCCTTCTATGTCTGCAATACTTCTAAAGCATACATAAACAACATTACTCTTTTCACATAGCAAAAAAGCTAAAGAAATCTGATAGACCTTTTCGGCCAGTACCAGCACATAGGATCTCACAAGACCAGAGGTTTTGGGAAGACTCTGCCCTCACCTGGAATAATCAGTAATCACTATCCAAGCTCTCTCAAGGAAAAACCTTTCATTCCCAAATTATGGAATCTGATTCCAAAGTTTGTCACTCGGAAAATTTGGAATAAGATCATCTTCCATTAAGGCAAGAGATATCTGAGAGAAACTTTGTTGATTAAACATCTGAAATAAAATTTACAAAAAGATGAACAGAAAATATTGAAATAAACAGAAATAAACAAATCAGAAGTCAAATACTGGAAGCAATATTTAGTCAAGCATTTGAAATAGGAATGGACTACATAGATCTCATCAAGTAAGTTTGGCCACATATATTGCTGGCCATTTTCTTCACACAGATAGATAAATTCCGCATTGAAAACTACAGGAAAATTATTGCTGATTGGTCATACATCATAGTAATTTTGCGGAGGGCATAATCTACAAGACTGTATAATAAGAAGAAGAAACTCAGCAAAAAGTTTTCAATCAGTAACAAATCCATTGGTTGTATTGCTGGCCTATTTCTTTATCTTTAACAGCTACTCTAACAGAATCGATAGAATCTTTGGAAGAGAAGTCAGAGGATGTGAGCTCCTAGCAATACTTATGTCCTCCGAATTCTTGATGCATTCTCTCTTGATGAGCCACGAATTTTGATAGGTTAGTGTTCTTGTAGCGCTGAAATTCAATAGGGCTTGTCATCTTGCTACTGTAGTGAGAAAATGCCACTTTTATATCCTCAATATGGCGTGTGCTCCTTTGATCTTGAAGAAAGTCTAGAATTTCATAATAGATAGTGCCTATGACCTCCATTTTTTTATAACCTTCATGTTGAGGCACTTCCCAATGCCAATGAAAGTACTCGGTGACTTCTAGGCATACCATTGATGGATCAAATGAGGTCATATCACTGAGGTGGAATCCAATATTGGAGGCCCAGTTCACTTGGAAAGATGGGTTAAATCCAAACCACTGGACCTTACCAGACTACTGAGCTGAGGAAAGTAATATTAAATCTAAAAATCAAACTGACTTGTCCTTCCTTTAGTGCATGCAGACAAGTTAATGCTAGCGGGGAAGGCCACCCCATTCATAATGTCAATGTTAATTTTGGAGTCCTCTGCAATTTTCATGTCTCAAATCTCTAATTTGGATGTCAGTTTTAGGCCTTTGCAGAAAATGTGTCCTGCAATATTATTTGTGGTTTGGTCACATGCTCATGCTTGAGCAAATTTTAGTCTGGTCTTTTCTCATGGGTCCCTTGAGCACCCTCCCCATGCTCTGCCTGGGTTTCATTTTCCTCTCCCATCAAGGAAGAATATATTACCATATACATGAGAGAGTGGGCTGAACTAGGGAAAGAATCTCAGGTGGGGAGTCTGAAAATTGAGTCCACTCTTCATGACCCCAACCTTTCACCCATTGCAATTACTTGTTTGTATAGTGGATTGCCGTAAGGCGTTCCCTCTGAGAAAGACATCCATTTCACACTTAAAAAAGGATGTTTCAACATCAAATACCATTTTGATAGTTTCTGTCCTCACAACTATTTGTGTTTTCCATTTCAAACTTAAAAAGGGATGTTTCAAGATCGATACCATTTTGATAGTTAATGTCCTCACAGCCATTTCATTGTCAATGGGTTTTAACATAATTTGTTGACAAAAAAAATTGATTTTAATGAGTATAATACATGTTTTCAATATATCTTCATATTTTAATTTCCCGTTTGAATAGCCCTTTCCAAGTCAATATGGTTGCCCGGTTGTTGTTCACATGGATTCATTCATTTATCTTCGCCTTTAACTCCAGTCTTTACCAGCTGCAAACAAAGGTCTCTAGGCAGGTTCAGTGCATATTTATGGCTGCTTGCATTCCATTTCAGCAGTGTTCGGCATGGCTTCCTCAAATTAAAACTCGAAATCATCAACCCTTGCTTTCAAAAAAGCCCGCAAAAGCATATTCACATTTCAATATTCTTCCACGCACTATGCCTTACGGCGTTTCCTTTGCAGCATTAGATGCAAATGCTAGT
>APFE030002791.1:0-25803 GCA_000404065.3 Pinus taeda
GAGGACCCCGCAGATATTTTGGAAGGAAAGAGCAATGATTTGGCCATCGTGGAGGCCATGAAAAAGAAATACAAGTTGGAGAAGAAGAAAAGGGGCTACGCCATATCCAGCGTCAACAACAAAGCTGTTAAAGTTGCGACCGAGATACTAGCAGGTAAGGTCATGTGGAAGTGTCGCGCTGATGAGGTACCTGCGTCGATAGTTGCACTTGCTGAGCAGTGCGCGGAGGGTGTCCAGTTTAACTCGTCCGAATTCTTGTGTAAGGAGTTCCTGGAAAATTTCCGCGAGGCACAGGAACAAGGAAAAATGTTCACTATGCATGGCTTATGTTGTCCATAGCGCTGGTGGTGGGGGAATTGTCGGAGGACAGCCAGTTCCCCACAATTGAAAGGGATTTGCTGGAGGCCGCGATGTACGCTTCGCTATGGGCCACTAAGGACACGAATCGGATCCGCGATAGTAAGATATTTTGGGTGTTCATGGAGATGAATATCAGAATGGGGATTAACCACAAGCCGCGGTTATCACCCACTGTCTACAACAGCCTGTAAAGTTTTGTAGAATTTAAAGCGGACTTCCACAACATATATCTCAGAGTGCGCAAGGGCCCAGCCAAGAAATGGAGTGAGATACCCTTCATAGCCACAGATGATGTGATTTTCGATGTATTGGAGACATGGCTGCGAGAGTGGCGTGCCCCAGACATCGCTGCAGTGGAGAAGTCTGCTGCGTAGAAGAAGAAAGAGGAGGCCAAACTGCGCATGGCACAGTTGGAAAAAAAGAGAAGGCAAGAAGCAGCGCAGCAAAAGCGCAGGAGGCACGGGATACTGCACAGGTAGCAGCAAAACAGAAAAAGGTTGCAGCGGCAACAGTAGCATAGAAGGCAACAGACAAGGCACGCGAGGGCCAGAAGTCGCCTCCACCGGAGCAGGAGAAAGAAATGGAAATAGAGGAAGAAAAAGGTGGTGCGGACCCACAAACAACGTCAACACTATTGAAGCGCCAACGCCCAAGCAAGCGGACCGGGCCGCGCAAGAAGGTGAAATCATCCAAGCTGTTGATCGACCTGATCATGCTTACTGAGGATGATCTGCATGATATAGGAGAGACAGTGCGCGATGTCACCACAGAGGCCCTCAAGAACTTCGCAGAGGAGAATCAGATTATGTTGGGGGCCCCTCAAGCGCAGATTCAGGAGTTGCAGGTGTGCACTCCTTAGGCTGGTACTCTTTCGACCAGCCTCGCAGTAGGGACAGTTGCAGCCGGGCAAATGCTATGCGCTCGGACAACCAACATAGTAGTGTTGCCATAAGGGGCACTGGTTACAACAAATGAGGCCGACAGGCTTATAGTTAGTTCACTCAAAGGGATAGGGATCAACATGGCTGCGCTCCCGCGGGAGACGCTCTATGTTCTGCAGGATGGGATTACTGCAGAACTGCGGGCTAGGGAGAGCCGCGCGTTGCAGGTGCTGAGCGAGCAGAAGATCAACATGGAGAAGTTGAGCTTGCAACGTGACGAGGTTGTGTCGCAGAATAGGTAGATGGTACAGGTACTGGAAGAAGTCTGCCAGATGGTCCCTGAGTTGGCCATCCCAGCGGAAGCACCAGCAGAGGCGCGCATCCACAGATTAGCAGCAAGGGTGTGTGAGGCACAAGAGGAAATGGCCAAGGTTTACCTGGAGCTGAACCTTTAGATAGCAGAGCTGCGGTTGAAGGCGCAGCGGTCCACCCCTCTAGAAGTAAGAGAACAGCGCGCCAACGCTATTACATCGGGGATGGAAGAGATCAGCAGTGCAGTAAGGGACTGCACCAGGATGTTGGAAGAGTCCTTCGAGGCCCTAACCAATCTCCAGGAGGACCCTAACATCCAGCGCTTAGAGACAGAGGCGCGTGAGCTCAGCAGTAGTATGATAGCGTCAAAGGGACCATGCAGACGGTGGGTCTCACTCAGTGGCTCGTGCGAATGTAGCAAGCCAAAGCACTGAAAGAGCAAGTGGACGCAGCACGACACAGAGAAGCAGTTTTGAAGGCGCGCGTTCAGCCTTGGATTGACGAGGCCTTCATCATTACAGCAACAATTGAAGGCAAGCTCGCGCAAATGCAGAGGATGTAGGTACAGATCCAGGGAAGCGGTTTTGACACCGCAGTCTCAGAACAACGTGTACAGGAGATTCAGCAAGCAGCCGCTCAATGCGCTGCCGACCTTGGAGTTGTTCGAGCAGAGTTAGAGGGTCTCTGCGCGAATATCTCTGCACCGATAGAATGACTCGAGGGCGAGTCACGATGTTTGTGTTGGGGGCATGTTGGGCGTGGAATCCCTCCAAGGCATGTTTTGGGGCTTAAAGCCCAAGTTTTAACTAAGTCCATTGTAAAGACTCCGTGAATTGCGGGCGTGGAGCGTAAAGTCATAATAGAGTCATAGGGTTGTCCACCCTTGTTTTTGATTGTATAAATAGAGCAAGGCTCTAAGTATAGAAAACAATTAATCTAAGGAAGCATGATGAGTCTTAGGAATTGTTGAAGCATTGAGTTGAGTGTAAATCATGTCTTTGTGTCATAGAGTAGGAGAAAGCTCTGCAGCTGAGTGTGTAAAGGCCTGGTAGTTTGCAGCTAAGTGCGCAGACCCCTGCAGCTGAGTGCGCAGGGCAGCTTGAATCTGTAACCATGGGAAGAATTAATAAAAGAGAAGTTTTACCAGATTTCTATGTATCTTTTCCTGTTTTATGTGTTATTGGGTATGAATTGCAAGTTTACTGTTTATTCACTACACGAACTCATATGAATGTGTTGAATAAGTAAATATAATACAAGGCATCTGTTTACGCGAAGATAACTAACTGTTATAAGAAGATAGGTAAAGATCTCGGGTGTGACTTAGGGAAATAGTGCAGATTGCTACTCCAGCGGCGCAAAAGCCTCACAACCCCTGGTTAGGGTTGCGCGAAGGTGAATATATCAGGGCGTGAAGGCCAGGAAAGTGTGCGAAGTAACCTACGCGAAGAGACTCTCAGTTGGACCAAATCAACCCCTTAGACATCTCAAGGGTGCGGAAACCTGGTTCGAGTACCCCCCCATACTACTTCGGGTGAGACCTTAGTCTCCGCTCTGTGGAATGTTTCCGAAAAGTCCAGTAGTACAGGGATTTGTTTGGCTAATTAACTCTGAACCTGGGTCATGCCCCAACAAGCCAAAAAAAACTCCAATTCATCCTCTAGAAAAAGTGCAAAGATATCAAGAGAGAGAAAAGATTCAAACCAAAGTGATGATGAGAAATGAATTCATCTCACTTGTATTTATACACAACTTAGGAGTTCAAATTAGCCTCCTTGGCTTACATAAGCCCCAAAAATAAAATAATGTTTAATAATATAACTTTTGGTGACAAGCCCACGAAACTAGCTCATAAATGAAACAGTAAGCCTCCCAAGAGGTCAAATAATAATCTATGCATGTCGTAGGGCCCTCTAAGAGGCCTAATGACGTCCATGGGTGTCACAATGAAGAGTAGGGCCCTCAAAAGAAGTGTACAAGGGGGGTGGCCCCTTGTAATAACCTGTGGTGTTCCAAATGACATGTGGGGGCAAACAAGTGTCCTCATGGGTCTCCAAACAAATTGAAATGCTTGTAGAGTGCCTACAAGGGATAGGATTGGTGTGTAGGTGATACCACATCATCGTGCAAGTCTTGGATCATCTTCCAAGTGTATGGTGCAAATTTGAGGCTAACTCGGCACGATAGATCAGGTACATCTTCCTCATCCAATAAGTGAAGCACAAACAATCGTTGAATGGTTGTGGGGATCCATAGAGTGTTGTCTACTACTGTGGATGCCCATGGCTCTCAATGCACACCCTACATGTGCCACTGTAGCCCTCTGGAGTATTAGGACTTCGTATAGGGAGACCAAACCCAAAATGGAGACCATCTGCAATCCTGCATAAGATCCAATGCGTCCCCCAGCCTTCGAGCACAACAAGTCATTATAGAAATCGAGCAAAAGATCTTACCAATCATGGACCACATGTAGGAACTTCATAATGTCCCGCCCTTCCATAATGGGCTTAGGGATGTGCCAATGTTTCATAAAATCCAAATGGGATTAACCAATAATCCTATTAGGTGGTTTCTACTTCTAAAGGGGATAATATAGTCAAGGTACATCCTTCGAAAGGTGGTGGCATGTGACAAGTAGGTGAATGAAATGGGGGATGAGAAGGGGAAGCCTTGGGTCACATGTTGGGGTACAAGGGTAGCTAATAAGAGAGAAGCTCACAATTGGGTTTATAATGTGTAGGAGGGAGAAAACGTGGTACATGAGGTGCCCTGACCTTGATTTTTCCACCCTTCTTTATATGCCTTCGCCTTTTTATGATTTTCTTTGATTAACTGCTCGGGGCTGAAAGGGGTAAGACTCAAGAGCATGATCTATAAGGTATAACAGTGAATATACCCTTTTAAGGTGGGGCGGTTCATTGCCCACAAGGGGTTGGGACAATCATGGGTTCTTATATGATGAAGGAGGCCATTGAACTTGTAGGAACCAGGGTGATGGTAATGGTGATGGGGTAGAGCTCATGTATAGGCTTTTTCCCACAAGTTAAATGTGTTTGTCTCGACCATCTTTTGCATTTTGTGGTACATTTTTCTGTTGAATGTGGCCATATATGTTTTTATCTTTCTTTTTAACTGCATAAACCGCCGAGCTTCATTCCAAGCCATGACCCCAAATGTGGGCAAGTGAAAGGGGCATGCTAACCATATGTAGACCTAGGTTGGACGAATGATGAATGGGTTAGTAATGAATGGAAAGAGGGTAATCTAAGCGGATAATGGAGTGGGACCACGAAATCAAAATCAGGGTTTCCCATGAAATACCATCCCTAGAGCCAAATGGTCAGTAAAAGAGATCCCACAGGTGACGGGACTGGAATCCAAGGTTAATACGTAAAAGGGGTCTAGGGCACAAGAACACATACCTAGCCCATTCTTTTTGCTGAATCCCCCCATTAATCTATAACCAGAAGTGTCCATGATAGGCAAACTACACTACTAAATTTCCAAATCACAAGGCATACCTTTAGGTTCGGGAGACCCACCTTCAAACATATGATCAATGCAGATGGCGAGGGACCACATGGCTGGTTCAAGTGGCGGAGAAATGACACAATGAGCTAGTTAGTGGCTACAAGAGGCTACCTACTGAGGACCATCTTGGAGAAAAATATTCTCCTAGGGATATTATCCACAAAATGGTGGGTAACAAGGTTGACCAAGGATCCTATTAGGTGGTTTCTTCCTTTAAAGAGGGTGATATGTCCATGGTACATCCATCAAGTGGTAGGTGGCATGTGATATAATAATGGAATGGAGCGGGGATCAGAGGAAGGCTCCAAGCCACATGCCACGGTACAAGGGTAGCTATAAATTATAATAGGGGAAGCTCACACTTAAATATATGAGTGTAGGAGGGAGAAATTGTGGTACATGAGTTACCCTGGTGTTTGTTTTTCCACCCTTCTTCATATGCCTTTTGCCTTTTATTGCTTTTTCTTCATAACTTCTCGACGCTCCAAGGGATGAGAGCATGATGTTTAGGGTATTGCAGTGGATACCCCCTTAAGGTGGGGTAGTTCATTGCCCACCAAGGGTTGGGACAATCACATGTTCCTTAATGATGGAGGGAGGCTCATATAGGGCCCATAGGAACCAGGGTGATGGCCATAGATAAAGTGTAGGGCTCATGTTTCGCTTTTGCCCACGTGTTGAATTTGTATGTCCCAACCATATTTGCATTTTATTGTGCATTTCCTATTGGCAGTAGCCAAATTATGCTCATTCATTTTCTTTTAGCTGGATCAACATCTGGAACATCGTTCCAGGCCCGCCTAAAGTTGTGGAAAAGGGGATGGGGAGGCTAACTCCTTGTGGACCTAGTGGACAAATGTGGACCCAAATGGGAAAAATGATGAATGAGGTTGTAATGAGTAGAGGGGAGTAATGTATATGGTATTGGGAAGCGGAACCACGCAACCAAAATCGATGTTTTCCATGTAGTGCCCTCCCTAAATATTAGTAGCCAATAAAGGAGATCCCATGGGACTAGGATACAAGGTTAACCATCAAATTGGGCATAGGAGACGAGAGTACAGATGTAGTCCATTCTTTCCATTGCATCCCACCACTAATCCATGCCTAAGGTGTCTATGATAAGTAAACAAAAATACCCAACTACAGAATGAAAAGCCATACCTTCAGGGTTGGAAGGCCCACCTTCAAGCATACGATCAAAATAGCTGGGCAAGGGGCCAGATATATGGCTCAGGTGGTGGAGAAAATGTCACATCGAGATATTTGGTGGCTGCAAGGGGCTGTTGGCTAAGGACCATCTAGGAGAAACGTTTTCTCCTATGGATATCACCCACAAAATGGTAGGTAACATGACCCAATGGAAAAATGTAGACTCGGATGGGAAAAGTGTGAAAAGGGGTCATAATGAACAAAGGGGAGTGATGTATATGCTATCAGGATGCGAGACTACGCAACCAAAATCGGGGTTTCCCTTAAAAGTGCCACTCCTAAAGCTAATAGCCAATAAAGGAGAACCCATGGGACTAGGATACAAAACTAACCAACAAGTGGGGATGAGCAAACAAGAGTACAAACCAAGCCCATTATTTCTGCCGAATCCCCCCACTAATCCATGTCCAAAAGTGTTCATGATAAGCAAGCAAAAATACCCAATTACATAATGAAAATCCATACCTTCGGTGTTGGAAGGCCCACCTTCAAATATACGATCATAACAAATGGGGGCGGGGGCACATAATGGTTGGGTCAAGCGGCAGAGAATGGTGGCACATCGAGCTATCTGGTGGTTGCAAGGGGATGCTAGCTGTTGGCTGAAGACAAATCTAGGAGAAAATTTTCTCCTATAGGGGTCACCCATTGGTTGTGGATAACATCTAGCTCCAACTAGGACACGATGTCTTAGTGAAGTGCACAAACCATGTACTCGAACGGGGAAGCCATGAGAACACCAACAATATCTTGGGACTGCAGACCTATTACTTGGACATCAAAGATGAAGCACATGGGGCAACATGTTTTATGGCTTCCTTTGATCGCCCATGCTTTTGTTAGGCCATAAAACCAACATGAAATAAAAAATATAATTCCAAATGCAATTTTAATCTAAATGCATCTAATTTAGCATGATAAATCATAATATAATATGATGTTAGTTCTAATTCAAAAACCAATATGATACAAATGTCAAGTGTTAAGGAAAGGGTTGATACGACTTATTTTGGCTGGCTCCAGCCAAAGTTCGTTGTCAAGTCTAGCAATATAATAATATCCCTCACCAACCTTACCATGAATCTTGATAGGCATAGGATTTTTATCAACCAACATAACATCCCCTACATTGAATTCTTTTTTATGCTTCCATTTCTTGCTTTGTTTTTTATTAGGTATTTTGAGGATGCAAAGTTCTTGAGAGGGGAGGATAGGAGATGGTTTCTCAACCACGGGCATCTTATAATATGGGATAGGGCTCGGATTTACCACAAGTTGGATATAAAGGTTCCCTATAAAGGATGAAAGGGGTTCCATCGGGTTGCGGGATAGTGGGATAAGATAGATCCATTTGAAGTTGACCTCCCATCATATCACCTTGGTACTGCTTAATTTAGCAGGGGTCCTAGGAGGGGTTCCAAAGGAACTACTACTAACTAGATCAAGTGGAAATAATGGGACAAGGACCCACTGCCACCTCATTCAATTTCCCTTCCTCTTTATGGACTTTCACGAATGGGAGGAGTCTTGGTATAGGGAAATCACTAGAATGATGAGGTCAATAACGACGCACAATGTGATTTCCAATGCCCATTCAAAGGAGAGGCTCAGATAATAGGTTGCTTGTTTTAGAAGCAAAAGAAGGGCTCTCCAAGAAAGGATTGAGGGAAGGAAATTTCCAAAATCCCTCACTTTTGATTGATGTGTTTATCCTAGGGTTCAATGTGAGGCGAGGATGACTCATTAAATGAAAAGATTCAATTAAAGTGTGAGCTTTGGGAGAAGTTAGGGTGACTTTCCACGAAAATCCCTTGAGAGAAATACTATAAGAGACTAAGGGTTGATAGATATACCGTGATAAAGGCTCATCCAATGATCACCCATAGTTAAGAGAAAAGGTTTTGAATGATGAACTACAAAGTGAAAACCTTCAAGAAATCCCTAAGTCAAAGGAGCTTCAAGGGTTCCATCTTGGTGTGATAGCTAGGGCATCAATTTATTTGAAATTCCACCATTGAAATTCTTTCAAAACTGGAGTATGCCTAGAGGAGACATAAATAAAGAAACTTGTCCGGACGGAATCCTAAGATTCCTCCTCCCTAAAATTTCGCACCAAGCCCTAGGAAATCTCCTTATCCTTAGGCGACAAAAAAAAGAGGCGAAACAATGATATCTCGTTAAGCTAATGTGATCAGCAAGGATCTAGGACCAGTGCCTAGTCTATTGCAAGAATGGAGTCAAGAATTAGATTGATTTAGGGTTTTGTTCTATCAAGGAGCCTAATTGTAGCTTAACATTCCCTAATGAAGCAACTACCGAGCTACAACAAGGATTTATACTTAGACTTGTCAGATAATGGAGTCTCAGGTTTAGGGTTTCAAAGGCAACCCCTAGGAACATTCACTTTTTCTTTCCCAATGAATAACACATGCAATAGATCAAGACTACGAAAGTGATTTAAGATTTTCATGTAATTTAGAGCACAAGCAATGTCATGATGCAATATTCCATACATTAAACATATAATGAAAATTTCGCATAAAAGTGAAACTTGCATGGCATAGAAATTATATCCATCCATCACATTTGTAAGAGAGAAGCTCCAAAATAGAATAACATTAACCCAAACATCAAAATGCATTAAAGAATCTCCAATTCTTCCTTCAATAGCTATAGTGAAATTCTAGAAGAAACAATGATCCAAATCCAAGTGATGATGAGTTACAAATGAGGCCTCACTTGTATTTATATGAGCCTCTAATAGTTCAATGGTCTATATAGCCTAACAAACCCCTAAAAGTGTCTCTAATGTACAAAATAACACCTGAATTCATGACAAGCCCACCAAATAGCTCAATAACATGAAAAATAAGCCTCTCAGGAGGGCCAAAATGATAATACAATTGCTAGGAGGGTTGTTGGAAGGCTTAGTGAAGTCCAACATGTGCCAAAATGGATGGAAGGGCTCCAAAAATAGTGATGAAGGGGGTTGCCCTTTGATCTCCAAGCAAATGACCTGTGGTGCCCCCAAGTGGTTGCGGGGGCACAAAAACATCCTCATGGGTCTCCAAGTGGATCGAACAATCCTGAATCCCATCTGTAAGGGCCAGAAAAATGATGCAAGCCCTCCCTTTGTCCCCATGGTGAGACACATCCTCTTTTGGGCCCTGGAACAACGACCAAGTGTGTGGTGCGAGTGTGTAGCTGGCTGGGCAAGGTGGTTGAAGTACATCATCATCGTCAAGTAAATGGAACACGAGCAAGCATTGAGTGGATCCCATGATGTGGTTATCTGCTCTCTGGTATAGTGGATTCCAATATGACCCTCTAGAGGACTTGGACACCGTATAGGGAGACCAAACCCCAGGGCGAAGACCTACCCACATTCCTGTATAAGATCCAATGCGTTTCCTCACCTTCCAGTACAACAAATCATTAGTGCAATTGAGTAAATGAGCTTACAAATCATGGAACCAAGTGGACATTTCACCGTGGCATGCCCTTCCGTAATGGGCTTTAGAGCGTACAAGTGTCTCCAAGTTCAAGGAGGTTAATCAAGGACCCTATTAAGTGGTTCCAACCTCTAAGCAAGTGACAGGTCCATGGTACATCCCTTAAGTGGTAGGTGTCATGTGATATAATGATAGAACAAAGTGGGACATCAGGGGAAGGCTCCAAGCCACATGCCATAGTACAAGGGTAGCCATGATGAGGGAAAACCACACTTGGGTGTACGAATGTATGAGAGAGCAATCGTGGTACATGAGTTACCTCGATCTTTGTTTTTCCATCCTTCTTCATATGCCTTTTGCCTTTTATTGTTTTTTTTATGTAACTGCTCAGGGCTCTAGGGGATGAGAGCATGATGTGAATGATGTAACAATGAATACCCCCTTAAGGTTGGGTAGTTCATTTCCCACAAGGAGTTGGGACAGTCATGTGTTCCTTAATGATTCAAGGGGCTCAAATAGGGACCTTAGGAACCAGGGTGATGGCCATAATGATAGAGGGTAGAGCTCATGTTGATTTTTCCCACGTGCTAAATTTGTATGTCCCAACCATCTTTTGCATGTTATGGTACATTTCTTGTTGGGAGTGGCCAAATTATGCTTTTTACTTTCTTTTTAGCTGCATCAACCTTTGGGGTATCCTTCCAGGCCAAAGTGTGGACAAGGGGAGTGGGAGGCTATCTCCTTGTTGACCCAATGGACAAATGTGGACCCGTATGAGAAATATGGTGAAAGGGGTTATAATGAGTGGAGGGGAATGATGTATGTGGTGTCGGGAAACAAGACCACACAACCAAAATCTGGATTTCCCATGTAGTGCCATTCCTAAAGCTAGTAGCCCATAAAGGAGATCCCATGGGACTAGGATAAAAAGTTAACCACCAAATCCCCCCACCAATCCATGCCCAAAAGTGTCCATGACAAGTAAGCCAAAATACCCATCTACATAATGAAAGGCCTTACCTTCGGGGTTGGAACACCCACTTTCAAACATACGATCATAACAGATAGGTGAGGGAGCATAATGGCTAGATCAGGTGGCAGAGATGGTCATACATCGAGCTATTTGGTGGTTTCAAGGGGATGTTGGCTGCCGACTGAGGACCATCTAGGAGAAAAAATTTCTCCTATGGATATCACCCACAAGTGGTGGGCAACATCTGGCTCCGACAGAGACATGATCTCTTAGAAGAGTGCATGAAAGTAATTGAATGGGGAGGTCATGAGAAATCAACAATCTCTTGGGACTACAAACCTATTACCTACACATCAAAGATTCAAGCACATGGGGTAGTATGTTTTTGCAGCGTCTCATGATCGCCCATGCTTATATTAGGCCATAAAAGTCGATAGGAAATAAAATGTATTGTTAGATGCAGTTCTAATCTAAATACATCTAATTTAACATGATAATATCCTATGAAATTAGTTCTAATGTGGAAATCAACATGCAATGCATCTTATTTTAACATGCATATGATATTACACAAGTACTAAATGTAATCATAGACCCAATGCAACCAACATATGGAAGGTCACAAGGGCGGGAGGTGGGAAAACAGAATGACCACACATGGGGAATCATGGGTGAAAAGTGAATGATGGGATGCAACCTACTCCATATGATCCTTTTCTTTAACCAAAAGATAGAGATATAAAAAATCAAGCATATAAATCTCCGATGAATGGCAACATTAGGTATATCATCTTCTCTATGGTCCCTATGATTTATATCGAACTTTTTGGCTGCTACAAGGTCATGATTGGAAGGAAGGGGAGACCGGTGACATGGAGAGATACAACAAGCTGGTTGCTCATGATGATCACACTTAGGAGAATGAGAGAATTCGTCCTCATTAGTGATAGTGCATGGAGTGTTGAGAAAAGGGTTCACATAAGACTCAACGATAACCCCATGATTGTGAGGAAAGACGAGCATCCTATTGATATCGTCATCATCGGTGTCATAGACAGGGTCCTTATCAAAATGATGCTCATGAACTTCCCATTTCCCCTCTTCAATATGTAATTACTCATTGATGTCAACGCCCAAGCGGTTAGTAGGGTCATTTCCCTCTAGCGAATCCCCTTCTTCATGATTCTGCCCATGCTTATTGAAGGCTTCCTCTTCAATGTCAATTACTTGGCAAACTTAGAAATGCTCATGGAAGCTATCAAAGAATTCCTCAATATATGAGATGCTCTGAGGTTTGCAATTATGTAACCATGAATTATGACCATGGAGGAATCTCATGAACAACATCATGAGGACATCGCGGTGAACCAACTCAGCTTGTGAGGCATATGCGGAAAATCTTGCCACATGATCAACTGCAGATAGTGGATCACCATCAAAATTGGGTACCCCCACGTATGATAGTCCAGGTAAGGCACTTAGGGCGTCCAAGAATGCGAATGATGTCCAAGGCAGGGAATTCATCAAATGAAGGCATCCTATTAAGATATACAAGTAAATTATGTGGGAGTCACCAGGGTGAATTTAGAGATGCCTAAAGAAATGCTTGCCTCACCCTACAAGCATCAACCTTAAAGTTCAAGGAAGAACAAGGGCTTCATTCTTCCAATGGAGTCACCAAGAATGATATGTCAATATGTCGTATGGGGAACAAGACACACGTCTCGTTTCCCCAGCAATGACGCCAAAAATTTTACCGCTTAATTTAGCAGTGGTCCTAGGAGAGGTTCCAAAGTGGATACTACTAGATCAAGTAGCAATAATGGGACAAGGACCCACTGTCACCTCAGTCAATGCCCCCTGCTCTTTACGGAATTTCACCGATGGGAGGAGTCTCAATATAGGGAAATCACTAGAATGATGAGGTCAATAACGATGCACAATGTGATTCCCAATTCCCATTCAAAGGAGAAGTTCAGATAATAGGTTGCTTGTTTTAGATGCAAAAGAAGGGCTCTCCAAGAAAGGTTTGAGGGAAGGATCACCTCAGGTTTAGGAATATTCAAAAATGATAAATTCCTAAGATCAAAACTTCCAAAATTCCTCACTTGTGATTGATGTGTTTATACTAGTGTTGAAAGTGAGGCAATGATGACTCATTCAATGGAAAGATTCAATTAAAATGTGAGCTTTGGGAGAAGCTAGGGTGACTTTCCATGAAAAACCCCTTGGGAGAAATACTATAATAGACTAAGGATTGAGAGATATACCATGGTAAAGGCTCATCCAATGATCACCCATAGTTAAGAGAAAAGGTTTTGAATGATGAAGTACAAAGTGCAAACCTTCAAGAAATTCCCAAGTCAGAGGAGCTCTAAGGGTTTCCTCTTGGTGTGATATCTAGGGCATCAATTTATTTGAAATTACACCATCGATATTCTTTCAAAACTGGAGGATGCCTAGAGGAGACATAAATCAAGAAACTTGTTTGGACGTAATCCTAAAATTCCTCCCTAAAATTTTGCAACAAGTGCTAGAAAATCTCCTTATCCTTAGGGTACGAAGAAAAGAGGTGAAAGAATGATATTTCATTAAGTTAATGTGATCAACAAGGATCTAGAACCAGTGCCTAGTCTATTGGAAGAGTGGAGTCAAGAATGAGATTGATTTAGGGTTTTGTTCTATCAAGGAGCCTAATTGCAGCTTCACATGCCCTAATGAAGCAGCTACCTAGTGACAACAAGGATTTATACTTCAACTTGTCAAATAATGGAGTTTTAGGGTTAGGTTTTCAAAGACAACCCCTAGTAACATTCTCTTTTTCTTGCCTAATGAATAACACATGAAATAGATCAAGACTACCAAAGTGATTCAAGATTTTCGCGTAATTTAGAGCACAAGCAGCATCATGATGTAGTATTCCACACATTAAAGATATAATGAAAATTTTGCATAAAAGAAAAACTTGCATGGCAAAACAAGTATATCCATGCATCACATTTTCAAGAGAGAAGCTCCAAAATAGAATAACATTAACCCAAACATCAAAATGCATTAAAGAATCTCCAATTCGTCCTTCAATAGCTATAGCTAAATTCTAGAAGAAACAATGATCCAAATCCAAGTGATGATAACTTACAAATGAGGCATCACTTGTATTTTTATGAGCCTCTAATAGTTCAACGGGTCTAATTTGCCTAACAAACCCCTAAAAGTTTCTCTATTGTGCAAAATAACACCATAATTGGTGACTAGCCCACCAAATAGCTCAATAACATGAAAAATAAGCCTCTCAGGGGGGCCAAAATGATAATACAATAGATAGGAAGGCCGTTGGAAGGCCTAGTGAAGTCCAACATGTGCCAAAATGGATGGAAGGGCTCCAAAAATAGTGATGAAGGGGGTTGCCCCTTGATATCCAGGTAAATTACCTGTAGTGCACAAAAACATTCTCATGGCTTTCCGAGTGCATCGAACAAGCTTGTATCCCATCTATAAGTGTTGAAACAATGATGCAAGCCCTCCCTTTGTCTCCCATGGTGAGACACATCCTCTTTTGGGCCCTGGAATAACTGCCAAGTGTGTGTTGCAAGTGTGTAGCCAACTGGGCAAGGTGGTCCAGGTACATCATCATCGTCAAATAAATGGAACACGACCGAGCATTGAATGGAGTTGAAGGATCCTATGATGTGGATATTTGCTCTCTGCTATAGTGGAGGCCCATTGCTCTCTACGTTCACCCTACAAATGCCAATATGACCCTATTGAGGGCTTGGACCCCATATAGGGAGACCGAACCCCAACACAAATACCCACCTACAATATTGTATAATATCCAATGCGTCTACTCACATTCCAGTGCAACAAATCATCAGTGCAATTGAGTAAATGAGCTTACAAATCATGGAACCATGTTGACACTTCACAGTGGCATGCCCTTCCACAATGGGCTTTAGAGCATACAATTCTCACCAAGTTAAAAAAGGAGTTTAATGAAGACCCTATTAAGTGGTTTCATCCTCAAAGGGGGTGACAGGTGTCATGTGATATGATGATGGAATAGAGTGGGACATCATGGGAAGGCTCCAAGCCACATGCCACAGTACAAGGGTAGCCATGATGAGGGAAGACCACGCTTGGGTGTATGAATGTAGGAGGGAGCAATAGTGGTACATGGGTTACTCTAATGTTTTTCACCCTTATTCATATGCCCTTTTCCTTTTATTGATTTTTCTTATATAACTGCTTGGGGCTCCAAGGGATGAGAGCATGATGTGAATGATGTAGCAGTGAATACCCATTTAAGGTTGGACAGTTCATTTCCCACCAGGAGTTGGGACAATCATGGGTTCCTTAATGATGCAGGGGGCTCATATAGGGGCCCTAGGAACCAGGGTGATGGCCATAATGATAGAGGGTAGAGCTCATGTTGGCTTTTGCCCACATGCTAAATTTGCATGTCTCGACCATCTTTTGCATCTTATGGTACATTTCCTATTGAGAGTGGCCAAATTATGTTTTTAAATTTTTTTTAGCTGCATCAACCTCCGGGGCATCGTTCCAGGCCCGACACAAAGTTTGGACAAGGGGAGGGGGATGTTGATTTGGGTAGCATCGGATGTGCTCTAACCAAGAAATTTGGTGGAGAGGTTGGGGCACATGAGATCTCCAATACCGAGAAAGGGTTTGGGCAGATTCTAAACAATTCAGGAGATATTAAAATAATTAATATTTTTAATGGAATCCCTAAGTCTAAACATAGGGAAAATAAAATATTAATGTGTATTAATATGAATCTGTGTTAGAATGGTCCAAAAGACATGGATCAAGCCAGATCTAATCTTAGCCATTGATTAGGGACTTATTCTCGGTCGTTGATATGTCAACAGGAAAAGCATAAGAGGAGGCTTGAGAGTCACTTGGAGAATACCCCAGAGTGATCAGTCATTCTAGAGCGGGGTTTGCTAAGAGAGATAGAATTAGTGATCGGGAGATGCAGCTGAGGGGCATTTGAGTACAAAGAGACAAAGAGGCAGAAATAGTGCCGGGAGAGCAGCACAATAGCCAAGAAGAGTGACACAGAGCCAGCCAGGGCTCACGCAGGGCCACGTAGAGGTAGCCGGGAGAGCCTCAGAGAGGCCAGTGCTGCTGACGCAGAGGGCCAGAGGGCTGACAGAGGGCATCCCAGGGTTGACACAGATCCATCCAGGGTGACGTAGGGCCAGCGTGGGATAGAGGGACTGATGCAGTCCAGAGAGAGGCTGACGCTGGGGTTTCTGGAGCAGATTTGTGCTGAGTAGCTGCCGGAAGGATTATCCGGGGTTTTAGCCAGGAGATTTGTCAGAAACTGAGAGGCATTACTGCCAAGGAAATTCTATGTTGGGTAGGCCAGTTTCGGCACCCACATTGTACTCTGATATTGCTTAATAAGAAACCCTCAGATAGCTGCATCGATTTTCCCACATTGGGTTTTTCCGGGGACATTAGTCCAAAAATAATGGTGTCATATGGTGTGTTTGTTTCTGTTTCTTTTAGTTGTTGATCTGTAATATGTTGAGCATGCACTAGTGTTTATTTTCAGTATTTACATTGTAAATAACTTGTTAAGGAAAATAACAAGTAGGTAGGAATAAATCAGATAAAGTGCATAGAGGGTTTCTAACTAAGTAAACTTAGAAACTTCAACAGGGGAGGCTAACTCCTTGTGTACCCAATGAATAAATTTGGACCCGGATGGGAAATATGGTGAAAGGGGTTATAATGAGCGGAGGGGAGTGATGTATGTGGTGTCGGTAAATGGGACCACACAACCAAAATCAAGATCCCATGTAGTGCCATTCCTAAAGCTAGTAGTTAATAAAGGAGATCCCATAGGACTAGGATACAAGGTTAACCACCAAGTTGGATAGAGGAGACAAGAGTACAAACCAAGCCCATCCTTTCTGCTGAATCCCCCCACTAATCCATGCCCAAAATTTTCCATGATAAGTAGGCTGAAATACCCAACTATATAATGAAAGGCTATACCTTTGGGGTTGAAAGGCCCACCTTCAAACATATGATCATAACAAATGGGAAAGGGGGCATAATGGTTGGCATGGGTGGCAGAGATGGTGACACATCAAGTTATCTGATGGTTACAAGGGTTTGTTGGCTGCCAACTGAGGACCATGTAGAAGATATCACCCACAAGTGGTAACACACCACATTTCCTAGACAATAACGTCCCTCATATATCAGGTATATCAATGACCATGACATCCATGAGTAATGATATGTCTGGGTTGATAGCTAATGACACTTTCAGATCCATTATAAGGCCCTCAACTTCAATAGACTTGGAGTCAAAACGACATACATTCTTGTACTTACGAGTAATGTTGAGATTAAATTTCTTCATAACTTTCAAAAGAATGATGTTTGCAGAATCCCTAGAATCTAACATAAGATTATGCAAGAGGTTATTATTAATGGCTAAGGTATGCAAGAATGGTTCATGACGATTGGTGTTGAAGAGGTGTATGTTTTGTAATGTGATTGGTGGGTCCTTTTCCTCAAAGCCAAAAGCATTCTTAATCTGCCATCTCTGGGATGGGTGCTTAGATAACTCCTTTATAGGAACTTGCGCAGTCATCTTCCCTATGGCCGCACCCACATCGATATCTAGTTCAACCCCTTTGTCTTTAGTCTTTTCTTGGGTTCCCCTTTTGGTGAATCCTTCTTGGTGTTGCCTTTCTTGGGAGGATCCTTCTTGGCGGGTTCTTTAGGAGGAGGCCACATAGGTAAAGATTCCTTCTTTTTAGGTTCTTCGGAGGTTGTTGAGGGGTTCTTCTCATTATTTTTTGAGTATTGGACCCCTTTGAATCTTCCACCATCATCAATAATGAGGATATGCTCATCCTTTGCATCCTTAAGTGTTACTTCACTAATAAGAGGATGAGTGTATGTATCAACGAACATGATGTTGAAGGCTCAGTTTTCAACTATATTCGCTTGTTCACCACCCTCATCTTCACTTTCTTCATTATCACTTTGCTCGTCTTTGGAAGATGATTCATCTTGTTCCACAACATTGGTTGGGGCTAAAGCGTTAGGAACTTGGGTTGGACCCTGCTTGCCTTGATCATTAGCTTTATTTACAAAAGGCTTGTTCTTGGGAATAAAAGTTGACTTTTGGTCCTTTTCAAGAGTGGTCAACTTATTCATATATAATCTATCCCTAGCGTTCCTGTCCTTGGATAATTTATCAAGTTTCTTAAGGGCCACAACTAGGGCTTCCTCAACCTAATCCTTGGACTTATCCTTCTTAGCTTCCACCTTAATCCTAGGATGCTCAAACATCTCCATTTTGGAAATATTTAGGTTTTTCTCCACTTCCATGACAATTTTGTTGGCCTCAACAAGAATCTTAGGCTTTTTATCCTTTAGTTGATATGTCAGGTGTCCTGCAACAACCTTGGTGAATTTGTCAAATATTATGGCATCGGGAGGTCTAAGGTGATAAGGAATGTCGCTAACAATCTCATCAAACTTTTGGATAAACTCCCTAATGTCTTCCCTTCCTTTGGTTATTTGGTAAAATTTCTCAATGTTAAAGGTCCCTTCAACATCAGATGACCATATTTTCACAAAGGCATCTTCAAATTTGTCAAAGTCATCTAAGCTACTAGGAGGGAGACTAAGTTACCATTCCCTCACTTGTCCCTCGAAGGATAAAGAAAAAAGCATAATAATCACATTGTCATCGTCAATTCCCTTTGCAGAAAGGACCCAAAAGATATCAGCCACATGGTCACGGGAACTTTTATCGGCATCCCCTTTGAACTTGGGTAACCATTCATGGCACCTATCAAGTAAAGCATCAGGGTTGTCACTCAACTTCAAAGGTTTAAAAATTCTAGCAAGTAGCCTTTTACTTCTTGAGATCTTAGGTTGGTTTTGATTTTAGTTGGCATTGGTACTGGTATCCATATCGGGAGTTGAATTGCCAACCTCTTCAAACTCAGGGAGAAAGTTTGTTCTTACAGGTGATGGAGTTCTCTCCTTTCGTTTTGCAGCAACCCTAGTTATAGGAGGAATGGTGTCTTCTTCAAGCAAACTAGTGGTTTTGACAATGAATGGAGTCCAGAGGAATACTTATAATGTCATTAATGAATCAATTCCTCAATGATTCACAGGGGAGGAAGACCTGCTTCCTCCCTGGCAACGACGCCAAAAATGTTGCCACACAATCTAGAAGGGGTCCTAGGAGGGGTACCTAAGGGACAACTACAAGACCAAATCACAACAATGGGACAAAGACCCACTGTCACCTCAGTTAATGTCCCTTTCTCTTTATGGACTTTCACCAATGGGAGGAGTCCTAGTATGAAGGAAATCACCAAAATAATAGGATCAATGGCTAAGTATGGTGTGATTTCCAAAGCCCATTCAAAGGAGAGGCTCATATAATGGCTTGCTTGCTTCAAAATCAAGATAAGGGCTATCCAGGAAAGGCTTAATGGGGAGGGGGCTTAGACCTAGGAGAAAGGGATACTCAAAACTAGGGGTATACCTAGATCAAGGCTTCCTAAAGGAATAAAGGACCTCTCTTAGGGTGAAAGGAAAAGATTTTAGAGTGATCAACTAGGGTAAGGGCCCAGTGCCTTGACAATTGGGAAAAATGGAGTCAAGATTGGCCTTGATGAAGGAACTTTGCTCTACCAAGGAGTCCAATGCAACTTTCGATAACTCTAATGAAAAAGGTACCCAACAACAAAGGAATTTATACTTCGTGTGGAAAGAAATGATGGATTTTTAAGGATGGAACAAACATGACCAACCTCTAGGAACATTCATTCACAATACCTAACATCTAATGCATGCAATACTTTAAAATCCCAATGTTTTCATGAATTCACATTCCAATTAGGGCACATTAAGATTTGACAAGACATTCCATACATTAATCATGTCACAAAAGCAAAGAAATATCATCAAAATAGAACTTACAAGGTATAACGAATATATCCATCCCTCATTTTTCAATTTGAAAGCTCCAAGATAAGAATAGTAATCCAATTTCGTCCATCAATTGCATGTCCGAATTCTTTTTACAAGAGAAATCCTAATTCAAATGATGATGAGTTACAAATGAGGCTCATCATCCATTTATATGAGCCTTTAGGGATTTGATTTAGCCTAATTAGTCTAATAAGTCCCTAAAAACAACTTTAATGTGTAAAATAACAATCCAATTGGTGACAAGCTCACCAAATAGCTCAAAAGTACTCAACAAGCCTTCCTAATGAGGCCGAACTGATATAATAATGGTGCAAAAGGGTCATTGAAAGGCCTAGATAAGTCCTCCATGTGCCAAGATGAAGAGGGGGGCTCTCATAATGACGACCAAGGAGTTGGCCCCTTGTTTTCCAAGGAAAACATCTATGGTGCTCCCAAGTAGCTATGGGGTATTATGAATGGTCTCATCGGTCTCCAACTAGATTGAACATGTCTATGTTCCATCAATAAGGGATAGAATGATGATACAAACCCTCCCATGTCTCCTCGGGCGAGCCTAAACTCCATCTGGGCTTTGGATCAACTGCCAAGTGTTTGGTGCAAGTATGTAGCCAGCTGGTCAATGTGGTCCAAGTGCATCATCATTTTCGTATGATTGGGGCATGAACAAGAAATAGGTGGTGCTAAAGAATTCCATAGCGTGGCAATCAATGTTGTATTGTGGTGGAAGCCCATGGGTCTCAATGCTCACCCAAAAAGTGCCATCATGACCACCTAGAGGGCTTGGATCCCGTATAGGGAGGCCAAACCCAAGATGAATACCCACTTGCAATCTTGTATAAGATCCAATGTGTCTCCTTGCCTTCCAGTACAACAATAGTGCAATCGAGTAAATGAGCTTGCGAATTAGGGTCTCAGGTGGACACCTCATAGTGGTATGCCCTACCAGGGGGACTTTAGAATGTATAGGTGTTCCCAAGATCAACATGGAGGTTAATAAAGGAGCCTATTAGGTGGTTTCAACCAATGTTATCAGAACTGAACCAGTTATCGCACGGAAAAACCTTGTGCACTAGGAACCGGTAAAAAACTGGAAAAAAAAACAGTTTACCAAGAACACAAAAAGCATTCATATTTTAAAGAAAAACATATATATTCATGTGCATCCATATGAATCAAAACCATTATACACAAATATGAAAAAGTTCTCATTTATATATCAAGTAATAGTGCATATAACCAAAATAGCACTTAGTGAAAAACATCATTGAAGCAAAAAACATCAAGCAATAGGCTCTAAAAGGCCTTTATAGTCCAACATAACACGATAGTATGATACTACAGTCTACAATGCTACAACTACAGTCTACAAATGCTAATTGTCAATGTCATCATCAAAATCATCATCCTGATCATCCTCCTCATCCTCATTTGAAGAATGAGTACCATCCAAGTCTGCAATCATTGCCTATGTTGGGATCTTTATCATGATTCATCAATATAACCCTCTAAGCTTTAAAATAAGATCGAAAAAACATAGCATGTCAAGTCAAGATTTTGTTTTAGTGATGGATACTTTTTTAGTAGAGTCATGATAGAGGATTTCGACAACCATTGCGACTAACATCAAAGTACATGAGGGATTTGTGCTCTTTATTAAATACTAGTTCCTTACCCTCGTACATGACAAAATCCAATGGAAATGTTGCAATCCCCACAATCCTAATATCATGAAAAATTGTTAAGTCTGTTGGATTTTGAGTGAAATCTAAAATTCTACTTTTTGCGTATGAAATCCAATGAGGTTGGAACCACTCTCAAACATCACGAGTCATTTCATGGTAATGTTAAAAATTTAAGTAAAAGGATGGAATGAAAATTTAAGGAGAATTTCACTTTTACTTTAAGAATTTAACATTACCATGAAATGCATTACAATAATAGGACCATAGGCTTCAATATTAGGTTGGCCTAGGGGAGAATTAGAAGTGGGCCAACCAATTGAAAAAATAAAAAAAAAAGAAAAAAGGCATTTTTTTGACGCTGACTTGGGAAGGGACAAACAAAACAAAACCGGTTTTGAATTGGCTGGTTCCCAGCCCGACCAATTCTAGTTCGGATCGGTTTTGGGCCAAAATTGGTCAGACCAACCGGCTCCACGGTTCTAGTCCGATTACGATAACATTGGTTTCAACTTCTAAGTGAGTAACATGTCGATGGCACATCTATCAAATGGCGAGTGCCATATGAAATGATGGTGGAATGGAGTGGGGTAACAGGGAAGACTCCAAGCCACATGCCATGGTACAAGGGTAGCTATAATGAGGGAGGTCCACACATGGGTGTATAGATGCAGGAGGATGAAATTGTGGTACATGAGTTACCTTAGTCTTTGTTTTTCCAGCCTTCGTCATATGTCTTTTTCCTTTTCTTGATTTATCTTTCTTTAAACTGCTAAGGGCTTTAGGGAATGAGAGGATGATGCATACGATAAAGCAGTGAATACTCCCTTAAGGTTGGGCAGTTCATAGCCCACTGGGGGTTGGGACAGTTATGGATTCCTTAATGATGTAAGGGGCATACATAGGGGCCGAAGTAACCAGGGTGATGGCCATAATGATAAGGGTAGAGCTCGTGTTTGGCTTTTTCCCACGTGCTAAATTTTTGTGTCACGACCATATTTTGCATTTTATGGTACATTTCCTATTGTAAGTGGCCAAATTATGATTTTAACTTGATTTATAGTTGCATCAACCTCAAAGGCATCGTTCCAGGCCCAAACCAAAGTGTGGACAAGGGGAAGGGGAGGCTAACTCCTTATGTACCCAATGGACAAATGTGGACTTAGATGGGTAAAGTGTGAAAAGGGGTGATAATGAGCGGAGGGGAGTGATGTATATGGTGTTGGAGAGTAGGACCAGGCAACCAAAATCTGGGTTCCCCATGTAGTCCCACTGTTAAAGCTAATAGCCAATAGAGGAGATCCCATGGGACTAGGATACAAGACTAACCACCAAGTTGGAACGAGGGAATAGGAGTACACTCCAAACCCATTTTTTCCGCCGAATCCACCCGCTAATCCATGTCCAATTGTGTTCATGATAAGCAAGCAAAAATACCCAATTACATAATTGAAAGTCATACCTTTGAGGTTGGAAGGCCCACCTTCAAACATTCAATCATAATAGATGGGCGGGGGCTCATAATAGTCAGATCAAGTGGTGGAGAATGGGTGGCACATTGAGCTATTTGGTGGCTGCTAGCTAAGGAGAAATGTAGGAGAAAAAATTCTCCTATAGTGGTCACCCACTGGTGGTGTGTAACAAGCCGCATAAGTGCCCCCATAACATTAAGGAATCCATCTATGTCCCAACCCCCGATGGGCGATAAACTACCCCACATTAAGTGGGTAATAACTGATTACATCATACACATCATGCTCTCATTTCCCTAGAGCCCCAAGCAGTGATACAAAAAAAAAAATCAAGAAAAGGCAAAAGGCTAATGAAGAAGGGTGGAAAAACAAAGGTCAGGGTGACTCATATATCCACGATTGCTCCCTCCAACATCTGTGCACCCAAATATGTGGATATCCCTCATCATTACCATCCTTGAACCCATGGAATTTGGCTTTGAGACCCTCATGTCCCCATCTATTCTGTTGAAGGAAATGTAACTAGGTTTGATCTTCATAAATGTACTTTTGATATTTGTACTTATTCAAGAAAATAAATATTATTTTTATAAGATATGTCAATGAGTTTATTGCTCATTGAAATATGTCTAACACATGTTAAGTGCATTAGGCGAGTCAAGGAGTGAAAAGAAAATGTTGAAGACCCTTAGAGGGCATATTACACTATGTATAATATTGTATAAGGTCAAAGGAATACCTCCAAGACAAGTGCAAATCCTCTCCATGTAGCAACGTCCTCTAAAAGGAAGCTAAACAATGAAAATGATGAAGAAATAGACAAGTCGGCCTATAGCCATGATGTCGGCCTAAAGGAGGGACAATCCTCTATATATAGAGGCTGTCAACTCCCTCTCAACATCAACTAAGCATCTCTGAAATCAGTGAAGTATAGAAGCCGAGAAAAGTGAGGAAAGGACAAGTCTAAGGGTCTCCATGTGAAGCGAAGAAGGAAGGAAGAAGAAGCGAAGTGAAGGGAATGTTTCTAGGGCAGAATACAGTCGCACGTGTGAGGTAGAAGAGGACAGTTTGCGGGTATAACAACAGTGACAAAACAATTCAAGAATCATTATTGTTTGGGCTAGAAATTAGGACTACAAGGCCTCCCACGTCAAGCGAAGAAGTCTATTCCTCTAGCGAAGGTGAAAGGACCCTAATTCTCTAGGGTATGTATGCCATGTGGGAAAAATCATGGCAACGATAAATATGAATGAGGACCTTGGTTCTTAGTCAAGGAGGCCTCAAGACTACCTCACTAGTCTCTTAGGAAAAAGAGAAGCAATCTTGCAGCTTTTATACTTCGATGTGCAAAAGGTGATGGCTTATCAAGCTGAATTCATTGATAGAATTATCCCCAGGAGATTTCATTCATATTACATGGCCCATACATTGAGAGATGCTATATAGAGACAAAATTCCACAATTTAAGTAGTAAATGCATGCAACAATTAGCCCTAAAAATAGCGAAAATCCCAAATACAATGTATATAACAATGTAAAACAAGAATATCATTAAAAATGTGCTTACATGTAATATAACATATCCAACCATCCACAATTTGGCAATAGAGAAGCTCCAAGATAATATTAACGAAATCCACACATCAAAATTCATCCATAAATCTCCAGTTCATCCTCCAAGAAAAAGTGCGAAATTCTCAAGAGAGAGAATATATCCAATCCAAAGTGATGATGAACATATGAACTCATCTCACTTGTATTTATACACTAATGAGGAGTTCGAATTAGCCTACATAAGCCCCGAAAATAAAATAATGTGCTAATAATCTAACTTTTAGTGACAAGCCCACCAAACTAGCTCACAAATGAAAGAGTAAGCCTCTTAAGAGGTCAGATGATGAATAATACATGTATAGGGCCCTCCAAGAGGCCTGATGAGGTCCATGGGTTTCATAATGAAGAGTAGGACCCTCAAAAGTGATGGACAAGGGGTTGACCCCTTGTTCTCCAAACAGTAAACCCATGGTACTCCCAATGGGTGCGGGGGCACAATAATAACCTCATGGATCTCCAAATGAGTCATAGATGCGTATATATTATCTGCAAGGGCTCTGATGATGGTGTATGGGATGCCACACCATCCTGCAAGTCCTGGGTCAGGTATGAAGTGCATGGTACATTTGTGGGTCCAGCTAAGCAAAGGTGACCCAGGTGCATCTTCCTCATCCAATAAGAGTATCTCGTTCATCTCTGACCATCCTCGGAGAACCATGGAGTGTTGTCTACTACTATGGAGGCCAATGGCTCTTGACACACACCCTACATGTGCCAATATGGCCCTATGGAGGATTAGGACCCCGTATAGGGAGACCAAACCCAAGATCGAGACCATCTGCAATCCTGCATAAGAGACCAAACCCAAGATCGAGACCATCTACAATCCTGCATACGAGTCCCCTTATACAATAATTCATTAGAGAAATCGAGGGAATAATCTTACCAACCATTGACCACAGGTGGGGTGTAACAGCCCAAAAACAACATCTAATTAACTTATTAACATTAAATTTAAACAATGAAGAGTGCTTACCTGAGCTTAACTGTGCATGAAGTAGGCTTACCGCAACATGGTTTTGGGGACGACTCTCCTCCCAACCTCAGGCTCAATTGTGCAGGATTCTGCTACAACTGGCCACCCCCGAGCCCTCAATCAACGACTACTGCCAGTATTCCTAAGTCTCAATACTCTCCCAAGAGAATGAAGACAGAACCTCAGAATGATCCCCTTCCATCCTCCTCATCATTCATTAAATAGAAAAAAACATTGGATGGGAAACCACATGCACACCTCCATGTGTCTGCATGCCACATGCCCACCCTCCATGTGTCGGCATGCTAATTTTTGATAATTTTCTTATTTTATTT
>APFE030002803.1:6039-41928 GCA_000404065.3 Pinus taeda
GCAGGAGACGCCGCAGGAAGGCGCCGTAGGAGGCGCCGCAGGAGACGCCGCAGGAGGCGCCGCAGGAGACGCCGCAGGAGGCGCCGTAGGAGACGCCGCAGGAAGGCGCCGCAGGAGACGCCGCAGAAGTTTGAAATTTATGAAAAGTGGTCCTTGAAAAGAAGTAGGGGGTTGTAGCTCCCTTCCAGGAGAGACTGGAAAACGAGAGAGAGTTGTAGCTCTCTGCAGGTTGCAATCTGCGTACTGGTAAAGGACTGCACCAGTACAAGACCATTGTAAAAGGAGTTTCTAATTTGAAAGAAGATAGAGACATATTGCAGCAGGTGGTTTTCACCCACATTGGGTTTCCACCTTATATCTGGTGTTCTTTGATGTGACTGTCTGCTTTTCTTGTTCATGATCATTATTTATGGTATTGGTATGCAAAAGTAATTCAAAGTATAAATAAGGAAGATTTGGTAAAAGAATTAGATAATACTGATTCACTCCCCCTCTTAGTATTATTATCAACATAATAGCTCTCTGGATTTTGATTTCTGTGAAAATTGTGTATATGGGAAGCAGAATCGGGTGAGTTTCCCCTTTGGTGGTAAGAGGGCGAAAAAAATATTAGAGCTTGTGCACAGTGATGTGTTTGGACCTGTGAAGGTTCCATCACTGGGTAAGTTTGTGTACTATGTATCATTTATACATGACTTCTCAAGGAATACATGGATATATTTCCTCAAGAAGAAATATGAATTCTTTGATAGGTTTAAACAATTTAAGGCTCTGGTGGAAAATGAGACAAAGAAGAAGATAATGGTGGTTAGGACAGATAACGGTGGAGAGTTTTGTAGCAAGGAATTTGAAGAATTCTGTAAGAAGTAGGGTATAACACGATAGAAGACTACTCCATACACACCTAAGAAAAATGGAGTGGTAGAAATAATGAACAAGACATTGATGGAAAGGGCAAGAAGCATGCTTGGTGGTGCCGGGTTAGGACAGGAATTCTCGGTAGAGGTGGTGGAGACATCATGTTACTTGGTCAACAAATCACCTTCATTAGTGTTAGAGGATAAGACTCCCCAAGAGGTATGGACTGGTAAGAAACCCTCTCTTTCACATCTGAGTGTATTTGGATGTGATGCATATGTACATGTTCCAAAGGAGAAAAGAACAAAATTGGATAGTAAATCTAAAAAGTGCATCTTTATTTGGTATAAGGATGGTTTAAAGGGTTATAAGCTTTGGAACCCAGTAACAAGGAAGGTTGCGTACAACTGAGATGTGGTGTTCAGAGAGGTGAAAAATGTTATTAAACATGAAGTCCCATCAAAGGAATTTGAGAAGATAGAGTTTGAGCTAAAGGAGGAAGAATCAGACTCTACAGCAGAAGAGGAATCAGAATTTGAAGAGACAAAAAATCCAATTGTGAGAATATCAATTTGAGAAAGAAGGAATCTAGAAAGGTATAGTCCATGTGCTTTCTGTTCAAATTTTTCTTTATCTATTATTGATGATTATCCCAAAACTGTGAAAGAAGAAGTAGATTCAGAGGATAGAAAACTCTAGAAAGAGACCATGGTTGATGAAATGGCATCTTTGCACAAAAATGAGGCTTGGGATCTGGTGGAATTGCTGGCTGGAAGGAAACCCATTGGCACAAAATGGGTGTTCAAGAAGAAGACAAATGCAGAAGGAAAGGTGGAGAAATAAAAAGATGGATTGGTAGAAAAAGCTTATTCCCAAGTGTCGGGAATTGATTTTGGTGATATTTTTCTCCTGTTTCCAAGGTAGATTCTATTAGATTACTTTTATCTATTGTTTCTACTTTTGATTTTGAGGTAGAATAGATGGATGTGAAGACAAAATTTATCCACAGGGATCTGGAAGAGGATATATAAATGAAGCAACCTGAAGTCTTTGCAGTGAAGGGTAAGAAAGAACTGGTATGCAAGTTAAAGAAGTCTCTGTATGGGCTAAAACGGTCACCAAGGATGTGGTATCAGAAATTTGATACATTTATACGGGGACTTGGCTTCACTAGAAGAAAATAAGATCACTATGTGTATTTTAAATTAATTGGTGACTATGTTATTTATCTGGTCTTGTATGTGGATGACATGTTGCTGGTTGGAAATGAAAAAGAAATTATCCAGGATTTGAAGACCCAATTGTCCTCCAAATTTGACATGAAAGATCTTGGTGCTGGCACGGAAATTAAAAGAGATCGAACAAAGAGAAAGCTCTGATTAAACCAAAGGAAGTATGTTGAGACAATATTGCAGAGGTTTAATATTCAGGATAGTAAACTAGTGAAGGTTCTTATTCCTGTAGGTGTAAAGTTATCTATTGAACAGTGTCCCAAGACACAAGAAGAGGGAGAGGACATCTCTCGTGTTACATATGCAAGTGCAGTCAATAGCCTGATGTATGTGATGGTCTGTACTAGACCATACATTGCACATATAGTGGGATTATTAAGCATGTTTATGTCAAAACCAGAGAAGGATCATTGGACAATAGTGAAGCAGGTTTTCAAGTATTTGCATGGCACTAGTGATTATGGTTTGTGCTACCAAGGAAGACTAGGATTGGAAATAGTTTTGGATATTCGTGGCTTTATTGACGCAAACTGGGCTGGAGATATGGATTAGAGAAGATCTACAAGTGGGTATGTGTTTAACCTATTTGGAGGTGTAGCCAGTTGGATGAGTAAGAAACAATTTGTAGTGGCACTATTAACTCAGAGGCAGAATACATGGCAAACACTCATGCAAGAAAGGAAGCAGTTTGGTTGCAGATATTGTGTTCAAGTATGGGGTTAGTACAAGGAGCTATATGGATAGACTGTGATAGCTAAAGTGCAATTTTCTTGGAAATGAGCCCTGCTTACCATTCAGTGACAAAGCACATTGATGTTTAGTATCACTTTGTGAGGCATATGATAGAAGACAAAAAGGTGTTGCTGGTAAAGGTGGACACTTTGAAGAATATTGCAGATGCATTGAAAAAATCTATGAACTCTAAGAAGTTCTATTGGTGTAGAGAAACAATGGGCGTTGCAGGGCTGGATAAATGACTAAGCTCTCTTGTGGCCCCCCTGTGGAAAGAAAACAACAAGTGTGAGAATTTTGGGTTGTGTTATATCTTTCCATGACTAGCCCCCCCTTCGTTGCACTGATTGCGCAGTGGGTGGGTTACAGGGGTTTTGAGGGGGGCGTGTAGCCCCCCTTTACGGGGTTCGGGGCAGCACCCTGGGGAATTTTTTTTTTGAACCCTATATTAGGTGGGGTGAACCTACCTATGGTTTCGTGCATGGTTTTCGAACATGGTTTTGGGTGCGGTGGTTTTTCGGTCCATGGTATTGGATGCTTCAAAATGTATATATATATATATATATATATATATATATATATATATATATATTATATATATATATATATATATATATATAATATATTATATATATATTATATATATATATTCTATTATAACATTGAAAGGAACACAATGAAAAATCAATCTGGTAGTCCCAGTTTTGGGATCCAGGGGAAAATCTCTATGTATATTTGTTTTATGTGTTATGCTCTCACATTTTTTATTTTCTATGTTTTAGAATTCTTATGCAAGTAATTTATGTACAGGGTTAAAAGTTACAATTCCAAGCATGAATATGGGATCTCATGGGATAAGCCAAGACATAACCAAACAGGTGCTCCAAAGGTTAAACAACCTCCACCCTCAAGCTATCGTGATATCAGTTAAACTAGTCTCGAGATCTCAAAACAAAACCAAGCTTGAATGACTCATAATTCCTTCACCACACCTTGAGAAATTTTCTTGTCTCCACCCACATGTCGAGGGATTCCTAAAGAAAACCATCTCCACTCCTAGCACTTGAGACTTTCTTGAGACCACTCACCCGGTTCCAAAACCTTCCGCAATCCAAAGCTCAATAATGAATGAATCCCATCACACCATGGCTATCCAGGAAATGGAAAGGCAAGGTTAAAACCATTGTCAAACTAGGAAAAACCCATACAATGAAAAAAAACGAACCAAATAAACAAATGCTTGTATCTTACATTCACATCCTAGCAAGAAAATGGTAGGCCCCTATAATACTAATGTAGCCCCCTTATTGTTATTGTTACTGTACCCCCATTATTGTTATTGTTGTGCCCATGAAGCCCCCATATTGTAAGTGTTGTGCCCCATAGAAGCCCATTATTGTTATTGTTATGCCCTTACATTATTATTGTTATGTAGGGTCTGATTATATTGTGACCCCTTAAACTCATATATATATATATAAAAAGGAGGCCTAGTCATTTGTATCATCCAAGAATTATTCATTTATGTAATGTAAAGGAGGCTTCCCCCTCAAAGAGGATAATTTTTAAGTCGTTGATCTATCTATTTGTGAGTTGGTTGCACAACATTTGGTATCAGAGCATCAACAACGAGTTCTCCAACTCTTAAAGGATAACTTCACTATGGCTCATAATTGAATGAAACAACACGTAGATCAACATCACAGTGAAATAATTTTTGATGTAGGTGACTTGGTATTTTTATGACTACAACCATACAAACAAACGTCTATCAAGCAAGCTAAGAAGGATTGTAAATTATCAGCCAAGTACTACAGTCCTTACAAGATGTCGCAAAAGATTGGTACTATGGCATGCAAATTGGAGTTGCCTGCATCTTCCCTAGTACACCAGGTTTCCTTGTTTCATGCTTAAAGAAGTTTATCAATGACAAGCTTCCATTTCAAATTGTTTTTCCAAAACTTAACAAACAAGGATTAATCATATTTGAGCTTGAATCATTCACGGAAACAAGAACCTAACAGCCACAGAATCGATCAATTTCAGAGTATCTCATTAAGTGGAAGAACTTACCTGCTGAAGATTCCACATGGGAGAATGAGAATTTTATACAGAAGCATCCATAACTACTCAAGCGTTGAGGACAACACTTTTTTGAAGGAGAGGGGCATGTTAGGTCCTATATATTAGTGTATCCCCATTGTTATTGTTATTGTTTTGTGGTTCCATTATTTTTTGTTGTTGCCCTTAATTTATTATTATTATTGTGGGTTTATTTTATTGTGACCCCTTAGCTCATATATATATTCTATATATATATATTATAATAATATTAATGTATATTATACTTATATATATATGGTATTGTCATATGTATCATCCAAGAATTTTTCATTTATGTAATGTAAAGGAGACTTCCCACTCGAAGAGGATAATTTTTAAGTCATTGATCTATCTATTTGTCAGTTGGTTTCATAACAAGAAATCACACATGCAACTTTTTACCTACAATATCTTCCTATTAAAGTTGTTGATCCACCCTTCTCCTTGCTTCCCTTTTCTTTCCTTTGCTTGTCCCTTTTCCTTCCTTTGCTTTCTTTCTTGCCTTTCTCCAAATCTAAGTGAATGCTAAAGTGCTCCAAGAGTGTTCTAAGTGTGCAAGAGTGAATGAGCACCAAAACTAAGATGACAAAAGATGTGAACTATTTCTCTAGTGTCTTTTTATCATTGTTGTCCCCTTTTTTCTTCATTTTCCTCTAATTTACCTTGCATGCAAATTTGTGTCTCTTCACCTTCCTTTTCTCCTATTTTCCTTTATTTTCATAATTAAATGTCAATTATTGCCTCTTTTCCTTTGCCAATTTCCATAGCCATTATTAAACCACAAGTGATGCCCACTAAAGTGTTTTCCCAACATTAAACTTGGAATACATGTCCCATGACCTTGGTATTATTTTGCTTTTATTATCCTTTATTACATGAAACTTTAACCTCGGGTTGTTGCAAAAAATATATTGCACCATTCATGACATAATAAGAATTAATATATTCCATAAAGAAATTTGCATAAGCAAGTTACAGTTATCTATGTATGCTTAAATGGATGAAAAATGAAGGAGGCACTTCCACTCTCCACCCAACCATAGGCCAACTATATTTCAATCTTTCTTGCATAGGGAAAATTCACACCAATGGCTAGATCTAACACTTAGGATATGGAGTCCACTATCCAATGGTTCGCCATCCAAAACAATAATTTTTTTTGTCTCAAACATAGTCATAGTAATAAACAATCGAAGCCACATGTTACAGGGTTATAGAGTAGTAACTTAAGGTCAAATCTAATGCTACCCAACCATCCAAGTGAAAATCCATAATTTCACAGTACCCATAATTAGTCTCAAATATTTTGTACTCTTGTAGAATAAGTGGGTTAGATGAAAACATGGGTTCTTAAGCGAAATCAACTTTTTCTCATAATACACCATGGTGAGTTTTAGAAAAGTGTAATGTTGAGCAGCTCAACTTCATTATTAATCACACCTATATCTATTCCTCTACATCTTGGCATATTTAGAGATAAGGAGAGAGAGAGAGAGAATTTCCTTACTCTTCATTTTACGTGCCCCCGAGAGCATGTCTTCACATGTCCATGTCTCCTTGATTTCTGAGAGGGAAAAAGAGAATGGTCACCACTTTCCCTTCCACCACCCTAGTCCTATCTCATCAAGATTATGTTGTAGAAACTTAAACACCCTCCAAAATTTTGGCCTGCACTCAAATTTTAGAGCCTTCCTTGGTTTTTCCTTTGATGGTTGCAAACACTTGAGCTCATTCCTTGAGCTTTGTCATAGTATTTTCACCCTTCTTCTTGCTTAACCAACAATCATCTTTTCGCATGTTTATTTCTTTGTCATGCTTGCGATCTTGTTCTGGTCATTTCAAAGGTTTTTCTTTAAGTGAATGGGTTACCTTAGCTATGTGAACACCTGTCACACTCTCACACAAATTTGTAAGCAATGTCGTGAAAGTTTTGTCTTAGTCATCCAAAGGTCTATCCAAAGGTCTATCCCAAGTGTCGCACTTGTCTCTTTTTGTTGTAGGCAGTCCCACAAAGGGTCATGATTTTCTATGTTGTCTCGGTGATCAGTGTTTTCATGCTTTTGAAGTATCCTAAGTGTGTGATCACAATGTTGAGTCATCACAAGTTCACTTACCTCTCACACTTAGCCATTTTCTTGAAAACCTCTCGATAGAACAACTTCACTTCACCGGACCCTGACTGAGCTACACTGCGCAGTCTCAGCCCTTAGTGGTGCTGCTCCACTTCCTGGAACTGTGCAATGCTTGAGGTTTTCCTCTGGGTCAGTTGCATTCCGTAATCCCAAAAGTGAGTAACTTGTCTCCCTTCCTAGAAATTTGCAGAAACTACCTCACTACCTATCTGAACTATGCAATTCGCAAGATCATTCATCAAGCCTCCTTCTTGCTTGATCAAACCCTGCATTGCCTACACTACTCCCAGAAATTGCACAAAATTTTCCTCACAGTGACCTCCCTCAACAGGGACTCACTACTCTCAAAAACTATACAGACATGTCCTCTGGTCCCTCTATTATCCTGCCTTGCCTTCCTCCTACAAACTATGTAGAGGTGTCCCTGAGGGTCCCACCTTGGAGCTTCCACTGATTTCCTTGACTGCACAACTCTGCCTCCCAGTGGCCTCTACGTAGTTTTCCTGAACATTGAAGATTTTTCCTTGGTGTTCCTTTTCCAAGCCTAAGCTATGCTCTGTGCAGTCTCAATGACCAATCCTCCCTCCCTATCACTTGGAACTACACACTGCACAATTTTTGGGCCCTCTCTTAGCCTATCATCTCTCTCAGGCTCGAAGCACAGAAAATAATGCATCATGCTAGACTAGGAGGTTTTGGATTTGATTTCTTCTATTGATAAATCATGGCGAGATGACGAATGGGGTGAAAAAGGAGTGCACATGCTAGAAGACTTACTTGCAGTTGGACGGGAAAACAAAACATATCAAGAAAAAAGCAAAAGAAAAACATGTTTGGATCCATCTTGTAAGACAAAGACCATCAAAGGCCCCATAGCACCAAGCCATGTGAAGGAGAATATATATACACTCAAGAGTACATCCATCACTTACTAGTGCAATAGCTTGACATGGACACCACAGCCAGTCAATACATGCCAGCAGTGTCATGTCAAGTTGTGTCATGATTTATCAAGGCCACATCACCACCATGGGCCATATATGTTATAACTAAATGTAATGTAAAGTGGAAGTAAAATGGACACACACAAGAAGTTGAAGAGCCATGTTAGTTGAAAAGTCATAGGAATTTTAACGGTCATGAGGGTAGTCCAAGAGTCACAAGGGTCAAGCACCAATCTTGGCTATATATACCCCTCCCATTCTATGAGCAAGCACTTTTCACCTTGGCTCCTCCCACACATCCTTGAGAGTAGATAGACAATTCTTTGCAGAGCAAGGGGTGGCTCCAACATCCCTCTACTGGGGACTAGTGATGTATGGTGTATATATGTGCCTTGGGATGTCTTCTTAATTCAGAAGCCTACTAAGGCCATCATGATTTCATGCATGTTTTGTAGATGTTTGTAAGACTATTCTTTCAACATTTGTAATGCATGTTTGTTTCACCTGTGCTAATATAGTTGAACTATTTCAGTTGTTTTAGTGCTTACATTGTTGCGAATGTGTTGTACTGGTTATCATTATTGTCTCATCCCTATGGACTACTCTGCGGGATACTAGATAGACCACCTTTGTGTTCTACTTATCACCACTGTCACATCCTTCTGGACTACTTCGCGGGATACTCGTCAAACCATCTTTGTGTTCTACTTCCAACGACCATCACATCTTTGTGGACTACTCCTCTGGGTGGTGTACATGGTGTCCCTTTTGTAGAAATTCCCACAATAGATCACCTGATAATGCAATATACTAAAGCAAAACACTTGATCTACTTCTACAAACAATTATGCGGAAGCTTAATCAAATATAAGCAAGATCAATAAGAACACATATAACTGATAAAGAGAAAGCAATCACATGAACGTAGAAGAATAATCCTGGGGAAAGCCTCAACTAAAAAACTCTAATCTCTGTATATCAGACAAGTGGAAATATAGTCTGGATTACAAAAAGAATCAGCTCACAAGCTATCTTGCTCTCTTTGCAATCCCTTTGCTGCTCATAGACAGTCAAAGGCCTCTCACAAACCTTCTCCTCTATCCTCCAAGCCTCTTATTTCCTTGCGCAGTTTTTCCTTGGGTCCAGTGCTTCCACAAGTGTGAATTCCTACCTCACATTACTCACTTGGCTCAAAAATAATTGCACAAACCTGAAGGAGATAACTCCTTCTACATGGATGAGTTTCCTTTATAAGAAAAATCCTCCAACTGATAGTACACTTTAATCTCAATTGGGTCTCTAACTGAACTGACACGCATGAGTTATTTATGAGAGAATATTCAGTTATCTAAAGTGCATAAGTTATATGCAAGCATGCATTAACTAACTAAACTCACAATTAATTCAACAAATTGTTTGAATTAATCTAACTGGACTTGACTCGGTTAACTGATCCAACTAATCACAACTCAAATTACAACTCATCCTTATCTCTTTAACTGATGGATAAATTCCTCAATCAATGGAGAAACTGTTGCATGTCCTCACATGGACTTCATATTTGATTTTTCACAACTAATTAACTCATGGTGAATTAATTAATTATTTTTCAAATAGTTGGTAAGATAAAATTCGAATTTTACCTCTCAATTTTAGTCCAAGGACTGACTAAAATTGGAATCCATCCTGAAATGTTGTTTATAGCAATGTTATTTTTAGCACTTCCATTTTTCGTTCCTTGATGCTTTGTTCAACACTGGTACCCGAACTGCTATTTTTAGCATTTCTTGTTGCTATTTTCAACACCTTTCACTTCGGTTTTAATGACTGCCGCATCTATTGTGGACTAATCTGTTGGATGTCGAACAAACCTTTCTGGTTCGTGTGTGTCTCTTCTTCGGTGGTACTATTACCTCTCACTTAGAGGCTCACTTTACTCTCTCCCTTTGTAATAAGAGAACTGAGACATGAGTTACATTACACATTCACTAGACATACTCACCTCGCTTTTTAAAGGCACCATCATAACACTCTTATGGGCTGAACAACAAGAGCTAAGGAAAATCTTTAAGTAAATGGAAATTGGGCCATCGTACCAGATGAGACTCCTACACCAAATGTTGTGAGGTTTAAATGCACTTCATACCGAGCACATACTAGGTAGATCCCATGAATGTTGGTAGGTCTAGAACCATGAACATTTATGGCACTAGAAGGAGGGCTACCAGTAGTTTATGGCCGATTGTGTCACCGACCCAACTCATCCATCATCTGGTCAAGGTAGCAATACTCATGCCGTCTCCCCTACGCGTAACTCTGAAGTTGGTATTTTCTCACCTCCTAGACCCGAGAATGAAATTCCATATCAGCATATCCGCATTTTCCATCTTATCACCCGTCAATTCGCTAAAGCAGTTGGACTAATTCCAGGATTGTAACCTCTTCCATATTTGCAAAGGAAGAAAAAGACTACTCCCACGGGAGTGGTAGTCTCATCCGTGGAAGAAGAAATCTTCACCACTCTTGAATAGTTGGCAGAAGTTGTGGAAAAAGAAGAGGAACCTCCAAGCTTTCGAAAGGAAGAAGAAGACAACCTCTTACTCTTGAGCTCAAGTTCCATGCAGGAGGCGGAGGATGAGGCAGAGGGGGAGGTGGAAGCAAAGACGAACCAACATATTCAGAGGAAGAACCATCAGATTCCAAATAAGAGTATAACATGGCAGAGAAAAATATGGAATGGATGACTTAGGGCCCATTAGCACTTCCGGGTGTCTTGCACAAGATGCTGAGACATCCTGAGAAGCTTTTAACGAAATATGTCCCTGACAAAATAGTGAAGACAAAAGATCCCTTAGACACATTCTACATACATCTATAGACACCCGAGGTACGCTATGACGAAGTTGCATGTATATTCTTTCCATGTACCTTAGACGACAGAGCAGTTGTATGGTACCACAACCTTCCACCAATTATGATCCAAAATTGGGGTGTGTTCAAGAGAATGTTCCTTGATAATTTTGTTGAAGACAAGACCCCTGCCATGTTGTTGAAGGAGTTGGGTAGTCTCAAGATGGAGTAGAAAGATAAAATTAAAGATTTCAATTAGAGGTTTAACCAAATTCTGAACAAGTTCTCAGCAGACACTAAACCTCATGACTCCATCACCATCGACTACTACACATCCACACTGCTTACCACTATTGTGCAATTCATCAAGCGAGTTGCGAAACCAACCCTGACAGAAAATTATGAAGAAGTTATTTCTATGGAAAAATACTTGCGCACTAGGATTCATTGTAGATGAAGAATCCACTAAGAACTCCATGGAAACAAGAAAGAAGTCTCAAGCCTCTGTCAGTAAGGCTAAGTAAAAGGAAGTAAGTGAAATCGAGAGCCTTACTTGTCTCCTCAAGTCCCTGACTACCAAAGTTGTTGAACTCAAACAACAGACGAGTGAGACAACTGTGAGTAACAGGCCTCCTAGGTACCCGTCGAAGAAGAATGTGGCTTCAGGCTGCAGCAAAAACCAACCAACCAAATCTGTGTAGAGCTCCAACCTGGTGTTGAACCTTGACAAGCTCTTGATAGACTCATATTACTCGTCCCATGATGAAGCAAATTCTGAAAGAACGTGCTCGGATTGGAACCGTATTATGAGCAGAATGGCCACACATTTTTCGAAAGATAGCATGATCAATGAACAGGCTGAAACCAACGTTGAAGATGAAGAAGATGTCGGATCTGATGAAGCCCCAAGTACTTGGCATACAGTAAACATGTATCAGTGTTTGCACATAGCCCAGAATACCACCATTGAGAAGGAGCCTCCGAGTGTGATCGAGATTTAAACAGGAACACAAAAAAATACAAAGATAACCATATACACAAAGATGCATTGGAAATAATACTTCATTTCATTAATGTAAAATACTGAAATATGCTTACAAACATAAATGGAAATAAACTAGCTAGGGCGATGGTAGCTTATCTCTGAGAAGAGATGTGGCGACTACATGCCTCTGAAATGTGTTACAATGAGGCTCAAAGGCCTATTTATTATTGAGAAATAATGGAAAACCATTAACATCCAAAAACCTAACCCTAGAAGATGAAATGCCAAATTGTGGGCCCCGTTTGGGTAAATTGGTGCATCAATTTCCTGGTGTCGTAACTTTGGCACCTGATCTTCGTTTGACGCATACAATAGCTCGTTAGAAATATCCATCCGAGAACTATAACTTTGGGAAGAGAAACATCGGTCCATAAACTGATGTTGCTCCCAGTTTTCCTAAAAAACGTCGTTTAGGGCCTCAAAACGGCTCTAGAAGTTCAGGACCTGCAAAACTGCTAAAAATAGTAAATTTTGCTACAATTACAGAAACTGAAAAACTGAAAGGGACAGTTGTGGGGGGTCCAAGTGGGATAGGTCGGTGGCTACCAACAGCCACCTGGATCATTCCTCCCCCATTAGGAAGCAATGGTCCCCATTGCGTTGAGTTCCTCCATCTGCTGAACTTGTTTTGCAATCTTTGATGTGTCCAGGTATGGTGGGAAGCATGGTCGACGATGGTCCACATTGAACACTTGGTGAAGGCAAAGGAATGGAGGAATGTTGTGCTCCAAAGAATTGTTCCCCACAACCTTGGTACTACTATAAGGACCATGTCGGAGTGGTCTGAACTTTTGATTGGCTCTTGCAAGGCGTTCTTTCTGCAGATGCAACGAGACTTTGTTGCCCACCTGAAACTTGTGTGGTACCCCTGTGGGTGAGGAGAAGTTTTTCCTATGTTTTGTCATCACCGTGTCCCTTTGTTGTTGTTGTTGCATGGAGGAACCCTTCGCAGGGGTCATGGATGTGGTGACGATCTTCCCCTTACTTTTGGAGCGAACCAGATAGAAAATAAATTTCCTAGTCTGTGAGATGAGCTTGCTGCCTTTCTTGGTAGTGATCAAAGAGGTGGCGGTAGGTGGGGCTACCTCTGGTATCCTGTATAGTGAATTATCCAAAGAAATAATGACAGCGCAAGGCCTTGACTCATACACAGCATGTTGCCTCCACAAGTATGGTTGGCCTAATAGTACATCTCAAACATCCAGAGGTATAACATCACACAATACCTCATCTGTGAAGGGCTTGATGCTATAGGGAAGGTGACACTGTTGGCGAACTTTGAGATCTCATCCTTCATGAAGCCACCCGATACTGTACGGCTGCAGGTGTGGTGTGGTTGGTAGGCCTAACCGCTTCATGACCTCTGCTGAAATGAGGTTCTTTTGGCTACCATTGTTGATACTGAATCGCAGCGGCAAACCCTTCACCCACATCTGTGAGTGGAAAAGATGTTCCCCCTCCTCTGGATCTTTGAGCTCATTCTTTTGGATCTTGGTGGTGGCAATAGTGACGCTGGGCTCCGCATCAATGATCTGCTTCCCTTTTCCATTCCCCTTTTTGGGTTTTGACTCAGGGTCTGAACATGCATCTAATTTTGAAGCCTTCAACTCAGCCACCAATGACTGCTTGGTTCGACACTCACTTGTGTTATGAGTGGGACCCTTACGGAACTCACGCCACTTTCTTGTGTCCTTCTTTGACTTCGTGGCGTTATTCTTTTCTTGCGGCTTTGACGGGTTGTCTTGGGTCACCCCACCTTGGCTTTGTCCTTTGGTCTTTGGATTTGCAGATCCAAAGTTTTGCTTCTTCTGTTTGAACTTTTGCTCGATTTTGATAGCGTATCAGTACATCGTGTCGAGCGAGGAGATGTTCAGGAACTCCATCTCTTCCTGGATGTATCTATGTAGGTAGTCGTGGTATTTGAGTACCAATTGCAGCTCAGAGTCCTTGATAACCAATTATGTGCGAAGAGTATGAAAAATTTTTGTGAACTCCGGCACATCTTGGTCCCGACACTGCCGCAGTGTGGTCCATCTAATGTATTTGTCCTCATAGCTTTTGATAGGGTAGTACTTCTCCTTGATGGTATCCCAAAATGAATCCCAAGTGGGTGCGGCTGAAAATAGTGAGCCCATATTTTCATCCTTCTGCTCGCAATAGGTTTCCCACCAGTCCTGGACGTGGGGGGCTACTTTAAAAAGAGAGAAAACAATATTTTCCCGACTCAAAAATTCATGAACAGAAAAATACCCATCTAGCAGATTTAACCATTTATCTACGACATCTGCATCTATTTTACCCTCGAATATGGGGATTTAAAAATTAACTTGTACCTTAAATGGTGTGGTGTTTCTAGAGTAGTTGTTGGAAGTCGATGCGTTGCCTCTGGGTAGCCGTTGAAGAATCTGGGCAAAGTTGTCCATCATCGCGTTCCGTTGTCGCTCGAGGGATTCTTAGAGCAAGATTTTGATAGGATCTCCTACCCTCTCGTCTTTCTTTTCATCCGCCATGGGAGGCCATCGGGATTTGCGAGGTTGGTCTTGTAAAGGTTCGACCAATTCAAGCCCTAACTCCTTATATCCCAACCTCGTTGGGGACATGCAAAGAAAAACAGAGAAAAAGCAGACCGTTCTAATACCACTAATCTGGATTTAAACAGAAATGCAACAAAATACAGAGATAACCATATACACAAAGATGTATTAGAAATAATACTTCATTTCACTAATATAAAATATTGAAATATGCTTACAAACAGAAATGGAAATAAACCAGCTAGGGCGATGGTAGCTTAACTCTGAGAAAAGATGTGGCGGCTACATGCCTCTGAAATGTGTTACAATGAGGCTCAAAGGCCTATTTATTGTTGAGAAACAATGGAAAACCCTTAACATCCCAAAATCTAACCCTAGAAGATGAAACACCAAATTGTGGGCCTCGTTTGGGTAAATTGGTGCATCAATTTCCCGGGGTTGTAACTTTGGCACCCGATCTTTGTTTGACGCATAAAATAGCTCATTAGAAAGATCTACTAGAGAATTATAACTTTGGGAAGAGCATCATCAGTCCATGGACGCATTTTGCTCCCAAATTTCCCAAAAAACGTCGTTTAGGGCCTCAAAACAGCTCCGAAAGTTCAGGACTCGAAAAACTGCTAAAAATAGTAAATTGTGCTACAATTACGAAAATTGAAAAATGAAAGGGAAAATTGTGGGGGTCCAAGTGGGATAGTTGGGTGGCCACCAACATCCACTTGGATCACAGTGATGGTCTAACCTCGAAGCAGAAAAATTGGTACAACTTGAGAAGTCAAGGGGTCCCCACTGTGATTAAGATACCAAGATACAAAATAAGAAAAGAAATGCTAAGGACAATAGATCCATCATTCAACTCAACTCAGAAAACTTAGAGAAATTCTAGGAGGACAACTAAGACAAATAGTATGTTCATGAGAAGCAAAGACAAGAGAAGCCCACCAGACACTACGAACACAAGTATACCCCCGGACACCTCGGTGAGTCTCCCCGCTTTGGATTACAACATCGTAGAAGACATGAAGAAGACTCATGCAAACATGAGCTAACCAAAATCATGATTCAACAGGACCTTCTTCTGCACACACTTGGGAGAACCTCTATAGGTGATGCTACCTCTTCCAGCAAGGCAACAAGTAAGTCTCCTGACATACTCGCATCTATGCTCAACGCGCTATGTATGGAGGAGGTGAACTCACTCTACCTAAATTTTCTCTGATCATTTGAAATCTTCAATTTCAATGTTCACAACTGTTTGGTTGATTCTGGCACATCAGTCAATGTCATGCCACTCTCCATCGCTAAGAAGATAAATGCCCAGTGGAGCAAGACAACTGTGTAGATCATCCAACTTGATAGAACATGTGTGCTGGAAATTGGTGAACTTTGGGATGTGATCATCCAGTTATCATCTTATGGATGAGTTCATCAATGCATCAATATTGTTATTGTGGACATCCTAGAAGAATATGGCGTATTGCTCAACAAAGACTGGTTAAGCAAGTTGCAAGGATACTTTTCCACTAACTGGTCACACTTATGGCTTCCGTACCAGGGCAGAAACAACCATATTTTGGTGTTGTCACAGAGATACATGAAGCACAATGTGACCCCCTTGAATGGAGAAAATGAACTATTGGAATTTTCAGAACTTATGTTTAGCAATTTATTTCTAAAGACACAGTTGGGGTGATATCTTGCACAACCATTCTTGACCCCACAAGGCACATAGTTGGGTCTCCTTCCATGCCTAACTGGCAAAAATGAAACTTGTACAATACATTGTAATAGTAGTAGTGATAGTAGTACTAGTGTGGAAAGCAGTCCTTGTACAAATGACATGTGGACTATGTACTTTGACGGTTCCAAGACACAAGAGAGATCTAGAGCTAGTTGTGTCTTAAAATACCCACTGTAGAGGAATAACTTAATCTCTAACTGCTTGGAGTTCAAGTGCACAAACAACACTGCCGAGTATGAATCACTCGTCTTGGGCTTATAGAAAGCCATCAGCCTCAACATTGTTGTTCTAAAATTGGTAGGTGAATCAGATATCGTGGTGCATTAGGTACGTAAAACTATACACTTTGTGTCACCTTGTCTTAAAATTTATCAACAAGAGGTATGGAGACTCATCTCTCAATTCCAATATTTTAATATTATTTTTGTACCAAGAATGCGTAATGCAACTGCAGATGCTTTGGAAAACGTAGCTACTAGGATGACACCGTTAAGGGATATATTTTCTATTGAAATGTTATATAAGCCATTTGTCCCTAATAAAATCACTAATTTACATGTTTTTTATGATGATCAACAGATACTGTATTTCATGGCTAACGTTGACGACTTCAAGGACATAGAAAAAACAAGGACGAGCACGAGTAGTCTCTGTAGGACGAAATAGATGCAAGCAAAGGCAACCCCATCCCTAAGGTTGTGGTATCACTTGAGAAGTTGTATGACTTGCAAAACCACTTTCAGGGACTTTGTGATGTTAAAACCCACAAATCTACATTGTTGAACGGACAGATTAATCTGGGAATGGATAAGAATCCAAATTTTTTGAATCTGGTACGTGTTGCACACCTCATGAGTGGCAAGATTTCATCTTCCTCTTCAATCAGTACTGAGATGTGTTCGTGTGGACATACGAAAACCTCAAGATATATGATATGTGAATAATCCAGCACGTCATGCTAATCAAGGAAGGGGCCAAGCCTTTTAAACAGAAGCTAAGGAAAGTTCATCCTCATACAAAAAGAACTGACTAAGTTGTTGGATGCTTGGATACAAAGTTTGACATTCCATGTGGGTTTCTAATCTAGTTCATGTTAGAAATAAGTTTGGGGATATCCACCTGTGTGTATATTTTCGTAACCTCAATTGTGCCTCAGAAAAAGAAAACTACCCAGTGCCATCCATGGATCATATACTGTAGACAATATCTAAAGCAGAGATGTTTTCTTTGCTTAACGAATTTTCAGGATAAAACCAGGTTCTAGTAGCAGAGCCTGACATACTTAAAACAACCTTTTGTACAAAGTGGGGCACATTTTCTTTCTGAAGGATGTCGTTTGGACTAATGAACACAGGCGTAAATTTTCAGTGGATAATGGACATCGCCTTCCGTGGGCTCATCAGACTAAACATGGTGGTCTACCTCAATGATGTGACAGTCTTCTTAAGAAAACATTCAGACCACCTACACCATCTTAAGAAAATATTTGAGCAATGTCAGAAATACAAGATATCGTTGAATCCCAAGAAGAGTTTTTTGATAGTGTCCAAAGGAAACCTGCTTGGAAACATCATTTCCAAGAATGGGGTCAACGTAGATCCAGATAGAGTTCAAACCATCATGTGGATTCCTCACCCCATGAAATAGAAAGCCATGCAGTCTTTCCTGGGGAAGATCAACTTCCTCATAAAGTTCATCTTTGATGATGCACATATTTTCAAACCCATCCAAAAGATCATCAAGAAGGAGGTAGTCTACAATTGGGGAAAGAAGGAAAAGGACGTGTTTTCCTGTATCAAGCAAGCTATAGTAGAAGCACCTGCGTTGTACAACCCAAACTTCAACAAAGATTCTTGCTCTATACTATTGCTTCCGACACTTCACTCATTGTTGTGCTCACTCAGAAGGATGAGTTGAACAATGAATGACTCATCACCTTCATGAGCACGAGCCTACAAGGACCTGAACTCAACTATCCCATCGTGGATAAACAAGCATATGAAATGTATGAGGCAGTGAAGCATTTCAGACCTTACCTCTTGAAGAATCACTCCATTGTCTTTGTGTTTCATCGAGTAGTCAGAGAACTGCTTGTTCAAAAATAGCTAGGTAAAAGGAGGAAAAACTAGATGACTGGACTGCAAGAGTAGGATCTTGACATCAAGCCAATTAACACCATTAAGGGTCATGGTCTATCCAGAATAGTAGCGGAAGCCATACATGCGCAGGAGGAAGAAGAAGAGCTTGTAGGCTGGGAGCAAGGAATAGAAATGTACAATGTTAAGCGAGCCTCAACCACTTCGCATGGAGACTCTTGGTATGCATAAGTGCACTATTACCTTGAGCATGGAACTGTTCCCTCTCATTTTTCTATGTGGAAGAAGAGGGCAATGTGACTCAAAGGTCTATCTTACCAGTTGGTACATGGGGTTCTTTACAGAAAGCATCACAACGGTGTCTTGCACAAGTGCCTGGAGGCACATGATTCAGAAAGGGTGTTACATGATCTCCATCAGAGACCAACTGGGGGAAAATTCGGGGGTAACACAAAAATTCACAAGGTCATGCAGGCTGGTTTTTACTGGCCTACATTGTTCAAGGATGCACATGCATATACCCATAAGTGTCCAATCTTTCATATATGTTCCAACTCAAGCCAAAGGTCAGCATCCCCGCTGTAGCCCGTTGCAGTGGAAGAACCATTCCAACATTGGGGATTGGATATTATTTGGGATATTTTCCCACATTCGTCAAATCAACACCACTATATTTTGGCTGCTATAGATTACTTCATGCGGTGGACAAAAGAAATTCCATTGGAACAAGTGAACGGCTAGGAAGTCATCAAATTCCTACAACATAACATCATTTCCAAGTTTGGCGTTCCTATATCACTTGCTTTTGAAAATGAAACATACTTTTATTCGTTGAAGCTTTATGAATTTTCATTGCAAAATGGTATTGTGTTGAATCATTATGCTAACTACTACTTACAGGGAAATGGTCTTGGTGAGTCTACAAATAAGAACCTCATCCCCATTATAAAAAATAACATTTACTCTGAAGATAAAAACTAGAACTCCACCCTGGTGAATGCTTTATGGGCTAACCGAGTGAATCCTTCTCTGAATATCTCACCCTACTTCTTGGTATATGGAAAAGAAACCATCCTCCCATTGAATATCTACTTGCCTGCTCTCTAATTATCCAAAGAATCTCAAGGCAAGTCGTGTCTATTAGTTCAACATACGATGGACACACGACACAAACTATAGGAAGAAAGGATGAAATTAAAAGAAAAAATTACACTCCACCAGAACCGTATCAAGAGATGGTTCGACAAAAAGTCTGCAGGGAGTACTATCTTTATTTTGGGATACCTATCTTGAAGTGGGATAAATTCCATGAGGACAAAGGCAACCACATGAATTTTTAGTACTTGTGGATTGGTCCATTTAACATCCATAAGAAGCTTCGTCAACACATGTACCATCTTCAATCACTTAACGAGAGGATTGACAGTCTCCCCATCAATGACCAAGACTTAAAATGTTATTTTTCAATGATCTGGGGTCGCGCCCAGTGCTATGTACATAGTATTTTCACTTATTGCTCTATTGTTTTATTTACTGTTTTGTTTTCATTACCGTCATGTCGTTTTGCTTTTGTAAATAAGTGTTGTTCCACACTGCATTTTGGCTTCTGAATGTGTATTGGATGGATTTCAAAGAGTCTTGTGACACTGCAACATTTGACCAGTCCTCTGTCTATCTTCTTTGTGTTTGGTTGTAACTTTTGGCTGATGAAGTCTTGACATAAAATATGATCCATCTGTAAGGAGAGTTTTGGTCAAACCATGAACCTGTTTCTAGCTTGGGAAACCTCATTCCTATACTCAGTCTTCTTCTTTGGTGTGTTCAAGCTTATCCAACTAGTAGAAATAGAGAAGGGGAAAATCTAAACAAGAAAACCTGAATCATAGGTCTTTACATCCTTCTATGAAGGAACAACCTCTCCTTCTCTCAATAAGTCGAGGTCCCTCTTCTACCCCAAAAAGAAATAAGTGCCTATGCACAGTTCTATTTTAAAAAGTAACAAAGACGAAAGAAGAGAAAGGCTTCCTACACAGAAAGGTGAAGTGTGCAACTCCATTGGGGTACTTTCTAGGCTCGCCAGAAGTGGAATAATTCTTATGTTCCTGCATGACTTCGCTGAGGTACTGTCCAAGCTTGCTAGCAGTGGGGAAACACTAGAGATGAAAAATTATGCTCTGAGAATCTTAAGCTCGCGAGCTAAAATACCCTTCCCAATTCGAAACATTATGATCTGGATGAACCTTATGTTGCGTTCAACTGATTTAGTACAAGGTGAACCATGTCTGCCCATGGGGTAAGCGGGGAAGCTAAAATGATTTGCACGATGAATTAATACTCCCCAAAAGACCAAGGCCCTACAGTGCAAATGAACCAAAGAAGAGAAGCTAGCATTCAACTAGTGTGTCACCAAGTGTTGTAGAGGCTGCAACACTCTCCAAAATTTTGGCCTACACTCAAATTTCATAGCCTTCCTTGGTTTTTCCTTTGATGGTTGCCAACACTCAAGCTCTGTTAGAGTCTTTTCAAAAATTTTCTTACTTAACCAACTGTCGTCTTTTGGCATGTTGATTACTTTTTCATGCTTATGATCTTGTTATGGTCTTTTTGAAGGTTTTTCTTTGTGTGTTTCAATTGCCTTAGCTATCTGAACACCCGTTGCATTCTCACACAGAGTTGTAAGCATTGTCAGGCAAGTTTCATCACGGTCATCCAAAGTTCTATCCCAAGTGTCGCACTTGTCACTTTCAGCTCTAGATAGTCCCGCAGAGGGTCATGCTTTTCTATGTTGTCCCGGTGGTCATTGTTGTCATGTTTTCGAAGTATGCTAAGTGTGTGATCACAATGTCAAGTCATCACAAGTTCACTACCTCTCACACTTAGCCCTTTTCTTGAAAACCTCTCAACGAAACAACTTCACTTCACCGAACCCCAACTAAATTGCGCTACGTAGTCTCAGCCCTCGATGGTGTTGCTCTGCTTCCTAGAACTCTGTAGTGCTTACGGCTATCCTCTGGGTTAGTTACGTTGCACAATCCCAGAAGTGAGAAACATGTCTCCCTTCCCATAACTGCGTCGAAACTACCTCATTGCCTATTTGAACTGTCCACTTCACAAAATCAGTCATCAAGCCTCCCTCCTACTTGTTGGAACCCTATATTGTGCCGAGACTAAGCTTACACTACTCCCAAAAATTGCGGAGAAATTTCCTCCTAGTGACCTCCCTCAACCGGGACCCACTGCTCTCAAACACTATGTAGACATGTCCTCTTGTCCCTATGTTGTCCTACCTTGTTTTCCTCCTGGAAACTGTGCAAAGGTTTCCCTTAGGGTCACACCTTGCATCTTCCATTGGTGTCCTTGACTGCGCAATTTTGCCTCCTAGTGGCCTCTGCACAGTTTTCCCAGACAGTGAATATTATGCCCCATAGTTCCTTGTCTAAGTATGAGCTATGATCTGCGTTTCTTAGTGATGAGTCCTCCCTCCCTGTCACCTAGAACTACATAATGCGCAGTTACTGGACCCTCTCTTAGTCTTTCATTTGTCCCGAGCCCAAAGCGCTGAAAACAATGCATCATGCTATAATAGCAGGTTTTAGATTTGATTTCGTCCTGTCATGAGTGAATTTTAGGAATGTGTACACTGATAAATCAAGGTGAGATGATGAATGAATGAACAAGGATCACACATGCTGGAAGACTTACTTACAACTAGATGGACGAACAAAACACATCAAACAGCAAGTGAAAGGAAAACATGCATGGATCCATCTTGCAAGACCAAGACCATCAAAGACCCCGCAACACCAAGCCATGCAGAGGAGAAGAAAAGGTACACCCAAGAGTACATCCATCACTTACCAATGCAACAACTTGACATGGACACCATAGTTAGCCAATACATGTCAGCAGTGTCGTGTCAAGTTGTGGCATGAGTTTTCAAGGCCACATCACCACCATGGGACATATATGTTACAACTATATGTAATGTAAAGTGGAATTCCAATGGACGCACACAAAAAATTCAAGAGTCATGTCAGTTGAAAATACATAGGAAGTTTAATGGTCATGATGGTAGTCCAAGAGTCACAAGGTTCAAGCACCACCCTTGGCTATATATACCCCTCCCATTTTATGAGCAAGGAATTTTCACCTTGGCTCCTCCCACACAACTTGAGAGTAGATAGTCAGTTCTTTAAGGAGCGAGGAGTGGCTCCAAAGTCCCACTACTGGGACTAGTGATGTATGGTGTATAGATTTGTCTTGGGACTTTTTCTTAATTCAGAAGCTTGTTAAGTCCATCACGTTTACATGCATGTTTTGTATATGTTTGTAAGACTATTCTTTCAGAATTTGTAATGCATGTTTGTTTCACCTATATTAAGATAGTTGAACTATTTCGATTGTTTTAGTACTTACATTGTTGGGAATGTGTTGTACTGGTTATCATTTCTGTCTCATCCCTATGGACTACTCTGCGAGATACTAGAAAAACCACCTCTGCGTTCTGGTTATCATCATTATCACATCCTTGTGGATTACTCCACGGGATACTCAACAGACCATATTTATGTTCTTCTTCCAACAACCGTCACATCTGTGTGGACTACTTCATTGGGTTGTGTACATGTTGTCCCTTTCACTTCGTTTTTAGTGACTACCGCATCTGCTATGGACTATTCTGCTGGATGTTGGATAGACCTTTCTAGTTCGCGTGTGTCTTTTCATGGGTGGTACTATTACCTCTCACTTAGAGGCTCACTTTAGTCTCTGCCTTTGCAGTAAGAGAACCGAGAGATGAGTTACATTACGCACTAACTAGGCATACTCACCTCTCTTTTTGAAGGCACCATCATAACACTCTCATGTGTTGAACAACAAGAGCTAAGGAAAATATATAAGTAAATGGAAATTGGGCCATCATACTAGATGGGACTCCTACACCAAATAGTGTGAGGTTTAAATGGGACTTCATACCGAGGAGATCCCCTGAATTTTGGCAGGTCCAACATCGTCAACATATTGTTAGTTAAACATTCTAACTTCATTTAGCCCTAATCACATCACATTAAATCTATTAGACCATGGCTTCTCTCAGCTGCAAGCATCTGCGAAATTTAACTTGCTTAGGTATGGGTCATGGCTATATGAGCAAAAAAACATCTTCAAGTATTAAATTTGGTTGGGTACGTATTTCAAAATACACAAGTATACAAGCTTCCCTCAAACCAAGGATTACTAAGGTTGTCATTTCTTCTTTTGTTTTAATTAATTTTGCATAGTAATTAGTAGATGTTTAATCATAGGTTCAATTAGTTGTGGTTTTTCCCCACACTATTATTGTAGTCATAATTATTATTACAAAGGGAAGGGGTAGTATAGGGGGATGTTACAATAGATTTCTTTGGTTAAATAGATCTTGATAAAGTCCTCCAAATGGTACATAATAGCTATTGTTGTATTCATCTATCTACACCTAGTCTGTGTTAGTGGCTAGGATTTTGACTTAGCTTCTCATGGAGTTATATACTTTGTCTCCTCATGGTAGCTTTGCTTCTCTTGGCCTTTATTCCCATTTCTTCGTACCCTCCCTCATTTTCTTCCTCTCCAATTTCATGTGCTTTGTGACCCTAGGTTTCTCTCCCGACAATGATGGAAGCTTTATTTTTTGCACATACCACATATCCCCCTTATTACATAGATATTTTGAACAATGACATAGCTAGGTCTCACTTCAATGGTGTTCTAGTTGTAGGAACCTTTAAGGATTCAATTAATGGGAACTACATTTTCCCCTACCTCTTGTTATGGATATATTTAAAAGGAACCCTTTAATGATATAGTTGAGAATGGTGGAAAATCTAGTCCTCCACCCTTTAATGATTTCATTGTTTGTGAGGGTTTAACCTTATCTATTCCCATTGTTCAATACATTGTATGTTAGATGGTCATCTCCAACTCAAATGGACTTGTGTGCAATTTCTATGATTTATGGCCTTTCTTACTATATTTTCACAAATGGATCCCAAGTTCTTGGAAGCCTAAAATAAAATAAAAGGAATTTATTTACCCATATAGAAATGGATTTTTCATAGTTGATTTTAATTTAGTACAATATAGGGATTTTGTTTTAAACTTAGGGCCCTAGTTTTGGGGTAATTCAAGCTTATGTATTAAACCTATAATTTCTTATTTTGACCCAATGACAAACTTTTTTTCTTTAATGATAGTGTAGGTTGGACTTTATAATCTATTGTTTCATTTTCAGGTCTTAGCCTCTTTTAAATCCATTAGAAAAAATTTAATAGAGTTATATTATATAAGTCCATTAATAATAATAATAATAATAATAATAATAATAAAATTTGCACCACAACACATCCCCAAATATGTGTGTAAATGGATTTCAACAAGTAATTTTTTTTCATGGAAATAAATCCGATTGACAAAAGCTACACTTAGACCTACTAGTTGGAATATGAATTGGTTATTTTCCACTCTAGATCTTGTTATGGAATAGGGAATATTGTAGATAATTTTCCAAAAAAGTCACTAAGTTCAGAGGAACTAGAAACCATTAATGTAAACTTGCATGGTATGATTGTGCAAATAAATAACATCAATTGATCAACAAAGAAGATCCCCATGACTTAGGCATGCCCCTAGAGGCACCTAAACCAGTTATGAAGAAATTTATTAAATCCCTTCCAAAAGAGAAATTCTTTTTATGATAGGAATAAACTCCACAAAATTAAGAGGATGAAAAACCCTTGAAAGTGCAATCCACTCTGGCATTAAACTCAAATTTGATAAATCTTGTAGCAATATTTTAGCTTTACCCTCAACCTAAGATGAGCTGGGAAGCTAAAGTTGTGAAAGATAAGCCAATATTCAACCTAGAATCATTGTATCAAGACAATAAGGAAGCTTGGACATCAAAAATAAAGAAAAAATAATTCATTCTAGCCACACAACAAAGGTGACAAGAAGCAAGGATCATAATCAAATTTAATCATGCGTTGTTTTTACATTATGTTGTGTAGTCAATTTGTTGAATTTGAAATAAAATGAAAATGTAGGAGAAAGAGTTGGCTAATCTCCTCTCACTATGATGGAAGGAGGAAAGAATTGAACACCATAGTTAGCATCCTTAAATTTTTTATTTTTAAGCTATCCAACTAAGTATGGCCTTTTCTTAATACACTCTCTAATTGTTAAAGAAAAAACAAATATGTATTAAGGTAATACTTCATTTCCCTCATGTTGATAGATTGTTTGCTTCAATTATATAAACACCATTTCCTTCATGTTGATCTAATATTTTTTTCTTTGATTTTACAACATAGATAATTTTGATGAAGGGCATACTTAATGTTCATTTTTGAGAACTCATCTAGATTGTAACATTCCTATTTAAACTACTTTACTACAAGTTAAAGGAGGCTCCTGAATTCCCATCATTTGGCCTTGCACTACATTTTACTTAGCATCAACAAAAGTTCCCTCTTCGTGGTTTATGTCCTCTTTTTAATAGATAAAAATCTTTGTTTCTCATGGGTTGTGACGAGGACCATTCTTAATTCTTATTAGTAGTGTAGTGGTGTATTCTGATCTCTTATGCTCACGTTCTATTTTTTTTATCTTACTAAGATATTTTTACATGTAGATTTTGATTTTGTAAGTGTAATTCAAATTTCTATTTTTTTCAAATGCACTAATAAATAGAAATTTGAATTACACTTACAATAGGGAATATTTTAGGTTCCAATTTCACAATAGGGAATATTTTATTGCTGCCTCCAATTACATATGGCATAGAGATAATATGTCACCTCAATAATCCAATTTTAATAAGAGGAATTTGATTTGATGGAATTTTTTTGCATTTCCATTTCTCCACATTTTGATTCTAATTTAGGTAATATATGGGAACTCCTTATAATTCCATAGCTTACCCACTTTACTAATTACATGATCTTAATGAAGAATTCCTCAATTAAACAAAATCCCTATCAGAAAATCGATTAAAACTCCCTTTTTAGCATAAATTTTGTTTTCTTAATAAGTAACACATTTCTTTAGAAACCTCCTTTTGTCACTGTGAAAAAAACTCTCCAAAATTTTTCTTACACTTGAATTTTGAAGCCTCCTTATGATATTATGATACATCATCTCAAGTTGGTCATTGTCACTTCATCATTGGTTAATTCTTTTCTAAGGGTTCAAGAATTCTTTTGAGATTATAATTATTGAAGCCACTTGCTTACACATGCATAGCATTTGATGCTTTCACAAGTGAAACTTATTCTAGAAATATTAGTAGCCCATGTTTATCCTTTTAAGAGAGCCATTGTGTAGTCTTGGAAGACAGTGCCTGCACAATCCTTGGTAACAAAAATTTTGCAGCCTTCAGTGGTAGACATTGCACTCCTCTCAGACATAGCACCATTTCTGGTGACAGTTCTTATGTGGTACCTAGAGATAGTGCACTGCACAATCCACATTGATAGTTAGTGCACAATTCTAGTTGACAGTCCTTCTCACTCTTAGTGGCAAGTGTACCATCATCCCAGTGAGTTTTCTCAAACTGTCATGTTTGTGTGATTTTTCTTTCAAAGTTGTCGCTTTCACTTTTTCAACTGTTCTTTTGCTTGATTTCACTTCCACAAGCGTTACTTTTGCATTCTTTACCTTTCACATGTGTCACTTTCACATTATTTAACTTTTGCAAGAGTTGTTTTCACTTATTCTTATTGTCGCAAGTGTTTCTTTGATTGTTTTCTCTCTTGCATGTGTTGCACTTTGGGGCACCACTAGAGGTATCTCTAGTGATACATTTTGCATTACTTGATCTTATATATCATAAGGATATGTGCTATACACTCTCCCATATCTTAGCGCACTTTCTAGATGTTGTCAACACTTGTGTCTCAACTTGTATTCTAAGTGTCACAAAGCTACATTTCAACTGTCACACTTAGAAATAAGTGTCACTTTGATTTTTCTTCAAGGAATGAATTTTTATTTTGGGTACTGTGCATTCCCTTAGTTTGTATTGATGTTATACGAGTTTCATATCATTATTTCAGCACTTGTTTGCATGTTTTGTTCTCTCTTGTCTCATTAATCCCACACATAGTCATTTTCAAAGCTTTCACTATCCTTGCAACCTGCTAACCTTTCTCCCTCCTGAAACTACAGAATGTGTAGTCTTAAGTAAAATTGAAGCATCCTCTATCTCTAAGAACTACACACTGCATAGTCCTAGAGGATAGTCTCCCACAACTGCGCACTGCAAAAATTCAATGCTCAATCACTCAGCCCTACCAGTTGCACTTGTTCCATGCACATTCTCTATTATCCTAGCCTTTTCCTACAAACTCCGCAAGCATAGTGGATAGTGGAGCCTATCTTGGACCCTTGAAACCCTCAACTACGTAGTCCCTTGAGCCTCTCCTTCTTCCACCATGCACTACGCAGTTAATGTGCCCAATCATGCCTCCTTGTCTCCTGAACTTGCCCAAATACACAATACTTTGTCCTTCCTTTCCTCAACTATGCATTGTGCATTTGTGGTGGATATTTGGGCCACTTATAGGTAACTGCAACCCTCAACTATGCAATCCTTGGAGTCTTCCTCTCAATCGTTATGAATTGAGAAATTACAATGTCTAGGCTTGCCCCTACTGCTGATTGAAACACCTCATTTCACAATACCTTGTCCTATATCGCCTCCTACTATGCATTACATAATTGTAGTGGATAGTGGGGTCATCCCTTAGTCCATTTTAATCTCAATTGTTCATTCCCTACCTCTTCTTCCCTAAGCACTAACCACTGCGCATCTTAAGTCAGCAAGCTCATCACCTTGTATCCTAGACTCCACCACTATGCAGGACCCTGATAAGCCTTCCCTTATTGCACAGTTCCAAAGTACAAGTTGGTCATCCTTGGGTCCCTATAGTCCTCAACTGTGAAATTATTAGCTTCTTTCTCTCGAATACCTCACACATTACCATATCACAGTTTTTATATTACATGTACCAAAGAAGAGGTAGAGTAGATAATCTTAGGATTGGCCTTGCATTCTCATGAGTGAACTTCATTTGTAGGTGTACCATCCCAACATTGCAAGGTGATTCTCAATGATGATGTCAAGGAGAGGTTACATTAAAACTCTTGTGGAGAAGAAGCACGAAAAGGACCACCATGAAGAACATGAAGGACTCTTCGATTGAGACAAAGAGGTGGCAACTCATGCTGAATTGGAAGGTTCCAACACTCACCTAGACCCTTTGGAGGTAAATATGAAGATCAAGCAAAGATACATCATTAAGAATTCAAAGTCATAACAACAAATAGAAGAGCTTGGCAATGATGAAATGAAGTTTTATGTCATTGTCTCTAAATCATGGCTTCTCAAAGTATCATTACAAAGTCATGTATGTCAATGTATTTTTCCACATCACTTGTGGAATATAATTATGTGATTTCCAAAAAATGAGAAAATATAAAATGCGTGGAAGCCCAGGGTTCCACATGGAATGTGAAAAGTCACTAGAAAGTTTTAAAGACGTAGAATCTCAAAGGTCACATACTAATTCAAAAAGACATAATAGAAGCTCAAAAGTCATGAGGGAGGTAAAGAGTCACATTGGAGGTGGAGAGTCACTTCATTTGTTTTAAATACACCCTCATGGCTCAAGAGAACGAACTTTTGTGCTTTTTGCTTTGGATTCTCTAGCTTGGAAAAGGAGAGAAGATTTGTCTATGGAGGAGAAAGTAGTGACTTAATGTTCCACTATAGGGGCTAGTGTGGCAACATTGTAATTGTGTAACTTGGGGCTTTCACTTAATATATGACGCTTCCAAAGTTGGTGCAATTTCATGCATATGTCGGTAAGACTATTCCTTCATTATTTGTGTTGTATGTTTATGTTAACACATACTAATGAAAATAAACTATTTCATTGGCTTTGGTATCCATCTTATTGAATGTACGTTGTTACCTTCTTTCATAATCGTTTTTATCTTATGAAATACCTTTCATATTAACTAATGATTCTTTCAGTGCTCTTATGTGTCTCTCTTAGGATAGTAATATTACTTTTCTTCTAGAGGCTCACTCTCTCTTTTCTCTTCCATGAAAGTAACTTATATACATTGCATTTGTATGCCTCACAATGTCAAATTACTTGCTTGTCTGAAATATTGTTTGTGTAATCCCTTATGTGGATAATTGCAGCCAAGGAAAATTCCTAACGATAATGGAAACGACCTTATTTCTTGGTTGGGGCTCCTACTCCAAATAGTGTGAGGTCTAGTTGGTACTTCATACCAGGGAAATCTCCCGTTTTAGCATACTTCCAACACCGTCAACAGTTGGGGCTCAAAGGAGGGCCAGATGACAAGATGAGTCTTTTGAGTCTATTTTGAACCTCTTATCTTGAATGTCTCACTCCCAAATCATAAAACCATGATTTTTTCTAATAGAGAAAATATTTCACTCCTTGTAGAACTTATTTATAACTTGTCTCAATTAAAGTTCAATGGCAAAGGTGGAATATCCATAACTGAGTATACATCTCAATTTCTTAAGTTTTATGATTTTCATGAAGTGATCTCTGAAGATGTTGCTTGTAAATTATTCACCCTAACACTTGAAGGTCAACTTAATTTTTGGTTTCATACCTTACGAGTTGCTTCCATTCATTCATTTGAAAAACAATTAAAGGATCTTCTTAAATACTTTGGTAGGTATGACTACCAAGATATTCATAAAAGGATTAATCAACATAGAATGAAATCTAATGAACCAATAGAGGATTTTTCTAATATATTTTTCACCGATGTTATGAGTTTTCTGAAGAAGATGTGGATTGAGATTTCTTCAAGGAAAAGTTTCAGTGTTTGGTTCTAGTCTCTTTGAAACATGGTGAATCTGAATCCTTGGTTGATTTTTCTCTCCCAAATTTTATTAATCATGATACATCTCTAATATTAAAGGAGGAACCTACTTCCCCTTTTGTCCCTTGTCCTCCTCCCTTTTCATTTCCAAATAGGGCAGTCTCTAATGCTTTTGTTAAAGTTGGGGAATCTAAAAATCAAAATTTTGATCCATTTATCCTACCATTTCCTTACCATGATTAATATATCATCCAAGAAAACTTCAAATGTCATATTAATCCCATGAAACCTAGTGTGAATGTTGATCCCTTAGCTTCCTAAGTTGACATTAATGCACATAATTTTAATCGTGAATTGGGTATCAACGAAAATATTTTTTCTTTAAGGGATGCCTTTCATCCTCTATCATGTATAGCTCATGACCATATATACCTTGATTCGCCTAATCAACCCATTCCACCAATAATTTCTCCAGATACTTTTGATTCCCAATCTTTTGGTTTAAATAATGGTTAGGTACAAAGTGGTCACATTCCATTGGTAAAGGAGCAAAAGGGTGAATATGATTTTAATCTCTCTTCCCTTTTTCAAAATCCTCTATGTCAAGATGGCATTCCTTCGTTCTTCGTTGATCAATAATATTGCAATCTTAGTAATCATTCAAATGGAAGCAAAGCTCTTAACTGAAAGGAGTGTTGGAAATAATACTGAAACGGGGGGTGAATTAGTATTATCTGGTCAATTATTTTCTTTTTCAAACCCAAAACATATACACTACTTTAGTTAGAGAAAACCGCGTATATATGCAACTACAGATAAGGAAACCCGTGTATACCATACAAACTTATAATTTAAAATATTCTACAAATGTTGAACATTAAATTGTGCATCAAGATCATATAAACAGTAACCAGGAACAGAAAAATAAAGCAGAAGACAATCACACACAAGAACACAAGATATAAGGTGGAAACCCAATGTGGGTGAAAACCACTTGCTGCAATATGTCTCTATCTTTTCAATTAGAAACTTCTTTTTACAATGATTTTGTACTAGTGCAGTCCTTTACTAATACACAGGTTGTTACCTGCAGAGAGCTACAACCCTCTCTCATTTTCCATCTTCTCCTGGAAGGGAGCTACAACCCCCTTAGTTCTTGTACTAGTTGAGATACTAGTACGCAGGCTGCTACCTGCAGAAATCTACAACCTTCTCTTCCTTCCAGGGACCACGTTTCATAAATTTTCAGACTGGATCCACAAATAACATCAATCAAACATCAATAATTTCTGCATCAACCAATCACCTTTTCACCAATCAAAATTGAATCAAAATAAACACTTCTCTAACGACTGTACCCAGATCATAATAATAGTAATCACACCCCACTTCTGAACCCAGAACACTGTAGCAATAAACAGAAGCAGCTAAAACATAAATCAAGAGATGTACGCTACTTCACTATTCAAAAACCTGCATACAGATCTATAAATTCATTCTTTCAAACATTCAGATATTAGTTAACCCAGGTTACCAGATTTATAGATCAATCGTGCACCACATATCACAGATCAAAATCATATAGAGATACCACTATTCCAGCCTTAAGATTTTGACCCATCAATAGAACTTATCCTTATCCTTGCACTCACGTTCCTTCTTCATTCAGATCTAGATCTGCACCATAACCCAATCACAGTATTCCAGATCTAGCACTTTATCAGATATTAAATAATTCAGAAGATGCCTTGCCAAATGATCTCCTTCCTCTTTTATAGCCTTAGGCCTTTCACAATACCACGGACCAAAAACCATAACAATTCAATTCCATGGACCCAATACTTTGGATCAACACTTATGATGAGATACCATGGCCCAAAACCATAGGTTCAAATACCAAGGACTAAATATCATGAACAAACCATAAGATTTCCCATGTGCGTGTGCTTTTCTCTGCATGAAAGTGCATGAAATTTTCTCTGCATGAAAGTGCGTGAACTTTTCTCTACATGAAAGGAACTTTTCTCTGCATGAAAATGCGTGAATGTTTCTCTGCATGAAAGTGCGTGAACTTTTCTCTGCATGAAAGTGCGTGAACTTTTGGTTCACACATTTTGTGCGGGAGACCTGTGGAACCAGAAAATAACTTTGCTGCACTATAATTTATCATCTGAGATGAGTGGGTTGCCATCAAGTACAACATATGTATCATAATTCCAACAATCTCCCCCTTTGGACTTGATGGCAACAAAAACCAATCACTCTCCCCCTTTGACATCAAGGGCAACGGGACGGACTACCATACTCCCCCTGAGTACCTGCGGAAAACTCTGAATGAGCTCCCCCTTTGTATATGCTCTGTGCTGAAATGTTGTCTGCAAAAAGATGTTCTATAAGAAAGAACATGACTCCATACATTATAAGTAACCTTCCTATCATCAAGACTCATACATACATCCGTCTCCCATCCAAGTGGGAATACACTAGATAGAAAAACTTATTCATCCCAGGCATAGTGGGGAAACCAAAATAGGTTGTTACATGACCTTGATATGAAAAGAAGTCCATGACATAGAGACAAGAACAACTATCAGCAGAATCAACCTTCAGACCAGCACACATTGATCTACTCCACTAGAAAACTATTGAGAAATCAAACCAAGGACTTCTAAGATCATGCCAACAATGCGTCATTCGAAGAATATATGCTCCCCCTGAACCTGTGCTAGATGATCTCTGATAGACCCATTCGACCCACATAGACCGGCAAATGTACGTGTATCCACCTGCGTACAACAGACAAGATTCAACAGCAGGAGGATGATGCATCAACAACCCCCACTTCTATCTAAGGTATTCAAATGCCTCCCTGGGCAATGTTTTGGTGAAAATATTAGCAACTTTTTCCTTGGAGGGAACATATTCCATTCAAGCACTTATTCCCAGAGAAAATGATACTTGATCGGTATGTGCTTGGTCTTTGAATGCATGACTAGGTTCTTTGAAATGCTAATTGCACTTATATTATCATATAAGATGGAGATAGGTGGTGTACAAGTGATTTGAAAATCCTGCAAGGTTTGCATCATCCAAAGGAGTTGAGTGCAACAGGATGTAGCAGCCACATATTCTGCTTCAGCTGTAGATAATGCAATAGAACTTTGTTTCTTGCTGAACCAAGATACTAATCTAGAAACCATAAATAATGCACCACCACTAGTGCTTTTTTTTTCATCCACGCTTCCAACCCAATCTGCATCTATATAAGCATGAAGAGTGAGATCCGAATCTCTGGGATACCATAGGCCATAGTTTTGAGTTCCTTGAAGATACTTGAAAATTCTTTTTACTGCCTGAAGATGAGTTTCCTTAGGATTTGCTTGAAATCTTCCAACCATTCCTACTGCATGCATGATTTCTGGTCGGGTACCTGTTAAATAGAGCAGACTTCCCATCATGGACCTATAGGTTGGTTGATGCAATGCTACTGATTCATCATTTGCACTAAGGCTGCATCCTGTGACCATAGGAGTGCATACTGGTTTCGAATCTTCCATGCCATACTTCTTTAATATCTGCTTGAGATACTTGGTTTGAGATAAAAAGATACGGCCTTTATTTTGTTGGATTTGTAAACCAAGAAAATATGTCAGTTCTCCAAGCAAAGACATTTCAAATTCCTTCTGCAACACCAAGGCAAAGTTTTGACTCATAGCTTCTTCATTGCTTCCAAAGATGATATCATCTACATGCACAACAAGTATTAGCAATTTGTTATTTTCAATTTTTATATAAATATTGCTATCTGTTGATCCTTTTGAAAAACCTTGTTGATGAAGGTATTTGTCCAGACGATAGTACCAAGCCCTTGGAGCCTGTTTGAGACCATGGAGAGCCTTCTTTAGTCTGCATACAAGATTTGGATAATTACCAAGGATGAATCCATCTGGCTGCTCAATGTACACTTCTTCTTCTAAGTCTCCATTCAGAAAGGCTGATTTCACGTCCATTTGAAATACTTTGAACTTCTGAAAGCTAGAGAGAGAAAGGAACATTCTGATGGCCTCAATTTTAGCAACGGGAGGAAAACTTTCTTCAAAGTCTATTCCTTCTTGTTGAGCATACCCTTTACAAACAAGTCTGGCCTTGTTTCTAATCACTTCCCCATTTTCATTCAACTTGTTTTTGAAGATCCATTTTGTCCCTATGACATTCTTATCTTTTGGTCGAGGAACCAACTCCCAAGTGTTATTCTTTTTTATTTGCTCAAGTTCTTCATCCATTGCCTTGACCCAACATTCATATTTGCATGCATCTATTACATTTTGTGGTTCAGTGGAGGAAAGTAATGCTAAATAGCTTGAAGCTTCTGCAATTGTTCTTCTTGTTTGTATTCCTACCTCTTTTTGCCCCAAAATTTGAGATTCTGGATGATTCTTCTAAATGTACCTGGATGGAGTCTTTTCTTCTATCCTTATTTGTTCTTCAGGCTCCTCATGGGTTTCTTCTTCATAGGTTTCTTCTTCATCATGAATCTGATTTGATGTTGATGGATAGTCCTCATCATCTTCGAAATCTTCAGATCTTACCTGCCTAGGAGTGTTTTCTTCTTCATCAACCACTACATCAATACTTTCAACAATTTTTGCAAGCCTTTTATTATAACACTTGTATGCTTTGTTGTGGGGAGAGTAACCAAGGAGAATGCCTTCATCTGCTCTAGGTTCAAACTTGCCAAGATGTTCATCAGAATTTTTGATATAGTATTTGCTTCCAAAAATTTTGAAATATTTTACCGAAGGAGTCTCACCATACCAGAGCTCATGAGGGGTTTGAGTGTTCTTCACCTGGACATTTTTTTTGTTCAGAATAACAACTACAGCAAATGCAGCTTCACCCCAGAAAGTTGCGGGAGTTCCAGACTCATCAAGCATAACACAAGCCATTTGTTGAACCATTTTGTTCATCCTTTCAACTACTCCATTTTGCTGAGGAGCTGGCTATAGAGAATTCTCTTCTTATTCCATGTTCTTCACAAAAATCGAAAAATTCATTTGAGGTAAACTCCCCACCTCTATCAGACCTCAGCCATTTAATTTTGTGATCTGATTCATTTTCAAACAAAGCTTTGAAGGATTTGAATTTATCGAAGGCTTCATATTTGTGCTTCATCAGTCCTATCCAAACCATCCTTGAATAGTCGTCAATGAATAATATAAAGTATTCTTCTCCCCGAGACGACCTTTTCCTAGATGGACCACATACATTAGTATGGACAAGCTCAAGTGGCCTGCTAGCTGATCCTTCCTTCTCAGGGAAGTTAGTTCTGGTTTGCTTACCAAACTGACATGATTTGCATATTTTATTATCTGGAATTCTGATGTCTGGAAGACCACGAACTGCCTGGTATTTGCATGCTTTCCTTATATGTGAGAAGCTTAGATGCCCCAACCTCCGGTGCCATAGCCAATGTTCATCATTCTTGCTCAGATAGCATTCTTTTTGTCCTTCTTTGAATATGTATAAATTATTTGGAGTTCTTATGCCTTTGATCATTGTTTCTCATGTATCAAGATCACGAACACTACATCCATTTGATCGAAATATTACCTATGTTCCTTGATCGCACATCTGACTGAAACTCAATAGATTATGCTTTAAGCCATCAACATACATAACATTTCCTGCTTTGACCTTTTCTTTTAAAAGAACAGAACC
>APFE030002803.1:57475-128192 GCA_000404065.3 Pinus taeda
GAGGCTCGAAGGCCTATTTATTGTTGGGAAACAATGAAAAACCCTTAACATTCCAAAACCTAACCCTAGGAGATGAAACGCCAAACTATGGGCCCCGTTTTGGGTAAATTGGTATGTCAATTTCCCGGGGTCGTAACTTTGGCATACGATCTCTGTTTGACGCATATGATAGCTCATTAGAAAGATCTATCCGAGAACTACCACTTTGGGAAGGGAAACATCGGTCCATGGACCCATGTTGCCCCCAGATTTCCCAAAAGACGTCGTTTAGGGCCTCAAAACGGCTCCGGAAGTTCAGGACCCGAAAAAACTGCTAAAAATAGTAAATTGTGCTACAACTACGGAAACTGAAAAAACAGAAAGAGACAATTGTGGGGGTCCAAATGGGATAGGTGGGTGGCCACCAACATCCACCTGGATCACATCTCTAAAGGGAACCTACTCCAAATGCTACTCTAGATATAAAAACTAACTTAAAATGAGCATAACTTGGTCAATATGACTCAAAATTTTTATTATAACCTATTTTTGGAAATAGAACGACCATTCTACATCTTCCCATGTGATTGAAATCCCTATCTAGACACTATGGAATATCAGAAACGAAGATTCGTGTTGCAACTGCCCTGCTTTCACAAAAGTTTTGAAAAAATAGTTGATTTTAAATCAGCAATATCTCCCTCATCCAAACTCTGGTTCGACCAATTTTTTTTTTGAAATTGGGTAATTTTTTAAGAGCTCATATATGAAATCATTTTTCTGAAATTATGCACAAAAATGAAAAAAAAATGATAGGGTAGATGCCATCCAAGAATTATCATCAGAAAAATTTCTGCAACACAGTTGATTTTAAATCAGCGATATCTCCCTCATCCAGACTCCGATTCAACTGATTTTTTTCTTTGAATTTTAGTGTTTTTTCAAAAGGAATCTAGTATAGGTTATTTATTTTATTATTTATTTATTTTAAATCCAAAGTTTCGGATATTATCTGAAAACTCGTTGCCAAAAAAATTCCTACAAAAAAATGAAAAAAAAAAATCTTCCCTCCTTGCCCAAGAAAGTGCCTTGTGGAAGTCGTAGAGCGTGCATGAAATTTGTTGAATATTGTTGCAAAAATTTGAAAATAAAATATGCGTCAAATCTTCATTCCCATGGATCAGTAACCTGAATCTAATACCATTGATTTGTGTCTTGGGGAGGCCCCCAAGATCTAAAAAATTAAAATGGATCTTCGGGGGGAAGGAGGGAGGGTGGGCGACAGGTCTCCAAGATCTAAAATATTGAAATCCCAAAAAAAAAAATAGGAGAACGCACATTAAAAAAAAAAAAACGCCAAGAAACTTTTATTAAAATAGGGAATAGATGTAAAAGCTACATTGTGGTGGACAATATATCCTTTTAGAAAATGCGACTTGTTACTTATAGTATTTTTTTACTTTTAATACCACAGGTAAATTTCATGGGTAGGAAGATACCATGGGTGATTGAATGCCATGGGTGGATCTCACTTACAATACCATGGGTGAATGAATACTATTGGTGGATGTCACTTACAATACTATGGGTAAATTCCATGGGCGGATAAATACCTTAAGTGGATTAATACCATGGGTGGATGCCACTTACAATACCATGGGTATATTCCATGAGTGGATAAATACCACGGGTCGATGAATACCATGGGTGGATGCCATTTTCCATTCGGATCATTCATCCCTCCTTAAGAAGAAATGGTCTCAATTGCATGAAGTTCCCTCCTAAGAAGCCTCTGTTGAATATGAAGAGCCACAGAAGAGAAGGTTTTTGTGTGGTTAATCCATAACCGTGATAAACGACAATCTGATGATAGAGATACCTTGTAATGCTTGTGACCAACTGTGATACTAACAGTGTGCGACCTAGCAAATGGATTTCGATAAAGTGTGGGTTTGTGGATGACCCATAACCATGACAAACAAAGATCAAAGGATAGAGATACCATGTAATACTTGTGACCAATTATGATAATAACAGTGTGTGACCTAGCAAATGGACTTCGATGACAAATATTTTGTGTGGTTGACCCATAATCGTGATGTTAACTGTTGATGAAGTAGAATGTGCCTACATAGCTTGGGGTGGGAGGGAACGTCTCCAAAGAACACAAGCCAGATGTTGCTATGTTGAAACAAATGAATGTGAATCAGCTTCCTACCAAAGCAAGGTCGGAGGGCACGTCTATAAAGGGAACCCGGTATGAATTTTGCTCCAAATATAAAAACTAACTTAAAATGGGCATAAATCAGTCAATATAATTCAGAATATTTATTATAACCTGTTTTTGAAAATAGAATAATTATTCTGCATCTTCTAATGTGATTGAAATCCCTATCTAGACATTTTGGAAACTCGAATTCACACTACAACTGTCCCATTGTCACAAAAGTTCTAAGAAAATATTTGATTTTAAATCAACGATATCTCCTTATCTGAATTTTGATTCGACTGTTTTTTTTTTTTTTTGAAATTGGGTGATTTTTCAGGAGGAGCTCACATATGCAATCATTTTTCTAAAATTGGGCACAAACACTACAAAAAATGATAGGAGAGTCTTCATCCATGAATTGTCATCAGAAATTTTCTGCAACACAACTGATTTTAAATCAATGATATATCCCTCATCTGAACTACGATTCAACTGATTTTTATTTTTTTTTGCATTTGGATATTTTTTCACAAGAAATACAGATCTGTAATTTAATTTTGTCAATTTTGCACCAAAAGTTTCAGATCTGATCTTGTAAATTTGTTGCCCAAAAAAATCTTGCAAAAAAATGAAAAAACAAAAAAATCTTCTCTTTTTGCCCAAGAAAGTGTTTTGTAGAGGTTGCAACGTGTGCATGAATTTTTTTTAATATTTCTGCAAAAATTTGAAACTGAAATGTGCATCAAACCCTCATTACCATGGAGCCATAACTTGAATTTGATACCACTGATCCATATCTTGGGGGGACCCCCAAGATCTAAAAAATTGAAATGGATCTTGGGAGGGAGGAGGCCCCCAAGATCTGAAAAATTGAAATGTCAGAAAAAAAGGAGAACACATATTAAACAAAACCACCAAGAAACTTTTATTAAAATAGAAAATAAATGTAAAAGCTACATTGTGGTGGAAAATATATATTTTTACAAAATGTGACTCGTTACTTATAGTCTTTTTTTAGTTATAATACCATATGTAAATTCCATGGGTGGTTAGAAATAGGTTTGTTGGCATCTTCAACAACTTTTCTCCAAAAATCCATAACTTCTTCATCCGGCAGCCATTTTCGGAGACGTTTTTTTTATTGGCTTAATTTTTCAAGATCTTTTCATTGGAACACTTAGTTTTAGAATATATAGCTTTAATTTCTTTTAAAATGGAAATTTCATGCCTAGTTATTCTTGACATCACCAACTACTTCCAATGGCTATCCTACATGATGGATTTACTTAAAAGCAAAGGTATTTATAGAATAGCCTCGAGCTAAGAGTTTAAACCTCAAGATTAAGATAAGAAATCCAAATGGGAAAATAAGCAAGATCAAGCATGTGGGTTGATAGGGATGTCTATTTATCCAGACCTTAGATTCAATGTCACAAAAATTGATACCCCCGATAAAGCGATGGAAAAGCTCAATAAAGTTTTTGGAATTAAAAATGAAATTAGAGTCCATCAACTCAAATATGAGTTGCTTACATTGGACCCCAATCATTTTTCTTCCATTGAATATTTTTTGTCCAAGTTCAAGACCCTTAGAATTCTATTTGAAGGTGTTAATGTTAAGAAAGAAGATGGAAGCCTAATCTATTCCATTCTTACTAAGTTAGGACGAGCCTACTCTGTTTTTGTTTCCAGCTTCCATTCCACTAGAGAAGCCTTTATTTCTCAAGGAAACGACTGCAAGTCCCCCTCTTTTGATGCCTTTTGTGATTCTTTAATAAGAGAACAGGAATAACTCTTACATCTTGGTCTTCTTAATACTATAAACTCTTCTAATGAAACCTTAGCAGCCCAACAACAACCAAATTCAAAGAATCCTAAAAAGTAGAATTCTAAAAAAAATGGTCCTAAACCAAACAAGGGTCCTAAGAAATTTCAATCTCACGATGAAAAATCAACTCAAAAAAATGATAAGGCAGCTAAAAACAAGGGAAGAAGACTTATAGACATTTCAACTTTTGTAATCATAATGGCCACTTACAATCCAAATTCTTTAAGAATATGGAAGCCTTGGAAGCAGAAATGAAGAAGCATAACATCCATTTGGAGCACTCTTCAACTTCAACTTCATCTTCAGGAATAACACTTTCTGCATGTGGTTGTCAAGCATCTCGGTCTGTTTATGCACTAAATTTATCTTCTTCTTCTCATTCTCATGAGTGGCTCATTAATTCTAGAGAATCTTATCACATGGCAAAAAACAAAGCCATGTTTTCTTCTTCAAATGATTGTAACACAAAAAATATATATGTTGGTGATGATAGATCTCTTAGTGTTTTAGGGACTAGAACTATTCATCTATACAATGGTCAATTTACTGATGTAATATGTGTTCCTACCTTATCCTGCAATCTTCTATCTGTGTATCAGATAATTCATTTAGGTGAAGGTAAAACCGTTGAATTTTCACCTCATGATGTTGTAATTAAGGACCTAAGAGATCCTAGACATATTTTCACTATTGGCATTGCTAATGATTCTACAAGGTTGTATAAGTTTAACAAATTTGGTTCATCAACTCTTCCCTCGGTATCTTTTGCTCATAATGATGAAGTGAACAAACTTTGGCATGGGCGATTTGGTCACTTAAACTATTTCTCCCTTCAAAATCTATGTAAAGAAGATATGGTGACAGGTCTTCCTATGGTATCTTGCAGAGATGGTGTTTGTTCCGGATGTGTACTCAAAAAACATCATCGGGATAGTTTAGAAAAACGTGCCTCTTGGCATGCCTCATCCCCTTTATAACTTGTGCATAGTGATTTATGTGTTCCACTTCCAGTTGTTTCATTCTCTGGCTACAAGAATTTCTTAAATTTCATTGATGATTTCTTCAGACGCACTTGGGTATACTTCTTAAAACTCAAAAGTGAAGTCTTTTACATGTTCTTAGCCTTTAATGCCTTTGTTGAGAAAAAATCTGGACATTAAATTCTTAAGCTAAGATTTGATAACAGTGAAGAATATGTTAACAACAAATTCATCAACTTTTGCACTAAGCATGGAATTCAATTGCAACATACTATTCCATATACTCCACAACAAAATGGTGTAGCTAAAAGGAAGAATCACACCTTAATGGAAATGGCTAATTGTATGCTTCAATCTAAAGGACTTAGTCTTAATTTTTGGGCAGAAGCAATTAACTGTGCAAATTACATAGTAAATTGCACTCCTACTAAGGTTTTAAAGAATATCCCTCCAGAAGAAGCATGGAGCTCAATTAAACCATACATAAGTCACTTTCATGTTTTTGTAGGTGAAGCATGGACTCATATTCTAGATGAGAAACATAAAGCCTTAGAACCTAAGAGTGAACAATATATTTTTGTTGGATATTCTGGATATGTCAAAGGATATATACTTCCTCAACCTAAATCCAAAAATTTTATCATTAATAGAGATGTATAGTTTGCTGAAAATATATCGACCTAAGAGCCTAGTTCGGTGGATGTGCCACCTCTCTCTATCCCTTCTACTTCTGAAAATCTTCCTTCTTTAGATGATGACAACGATGATGACAATCCTCCCCCACCTTCTCAGGATCCTCCTTTAGCTCCTCAGCTTCCAAAATGGGTCCACGCTACTCAGGATGCAACAAGTTATATTGCAGGTGATCCTACAGATTAGTGTCATATATGTTTTCGATTCGATATAGGCTCTTATTTACTAGCTCAAGATTCAGTAAATTATGATACTGACACATTTGCAGAAGCTTCAGGCCATCCAGATTGGGACGCAACTATGAATGAAGAATATCATTCATTATTGGAAAATGATACACAAGACCTTGTTCCTCTTCCAAAGGGACAAAAACTTGTTAGATGCAAATGGGTTTATAGAACCAAGTTTGGACCAGATGGAAAAATTGATAAACATAAAGCTCATCTTGTTGCTAAGGGTTTTTCATAATTTGAAGGCATTGACTATACTGAAACCTTCACCCCTATTTCCAAAATGAACTCTACCCACCTTATTCTTTCCCTTGCTACCTCTTTCAAATGGGAAGTCCATTAGATGGATGTTAAATCCACCTTCTTGCATGGGGACTTGCATTAAAAAATCTATATGGGACAACCTCCTGGCTTTATACAAATAGACTCCAGCCTTGTATGTCTTCTTAAGAAATCTCTTTATGGACTCAAGAAAGCCCCTCGAGCTTGGTATGCCAAAATATAGCTTTCTTTTAGATACTAGCTTTACTAGGTGTCATTCTGACAATATTGTCTACACTAAGAAAGTGGGTAAGTACCTTATCATTCTTGTTCTTTATGTTTGTTGGATTGTGTTATATTATTTCCATGACTAACCTACGTAGTGAATTGGGGGTTAGAGGGGGCCAGGTAGCCCCCCTCTATGGGGTCCGGGGCATCGCCCCGAGAAATTTTTTTTTGGACCCTATATTAGGTTGGGCGAACCTACCTATGGTTTTTGGTCCATGGTATTGGATGCTTCAGCATGTATAAATATGTATTGTAATATTGAAAGGAAAATAATGAAAAATCAAGCTGGTAGTCCTGGTTTTGGGATCCAGGGGAAAATCTCTATGCATATGTGTTTTATGTGTTATGCTCTCGCATTGTTTATTTTCTTTGTTTTAGAATTTGTATGCAGGTAATTTCTGTACAGGGTTAAAACCAACAATGTTGATGATATTATCCTTACCAGTAGTGTTCCCAACCTTATCAACCATGTGAAGTCCAGCCTTAAAAAGTAGTTTGAAATGATAGACTCAGGACACTTGCATTATTTTCTTAGTTTTCAAGTCTTGTAATCCAAAGAAGGTATTTCATTGTCCCAGTGCAAGTGTGCCTGTGATATTTGTTGGCCTTCGTTTTTTATCCAATTTTTCTTAATTAAATACACTTAATTTATATTTTATCCATCTATTTACCATCCATATACACCCTATTTTTACCAATTTAAGCCTATCCAAATATATAAATTAAGTTTTGCAATTTTTAGATGTTTTTACAAAAATGGATCTTAAGTGCATTTTTGGATAGGACTCAAAATTTCCGTAATTGCTTCATTGATGTCATACTTGCAAGACATCTGGATAAAAACTAAGCATATTTCTAGAAAGCTTGTGAACTAAGAATAGACATATACCTATTAGTTCAGTCATTTAGGAAATCCATAGGAAATAGATCAAATTTAGGATTTTATGGGATTTTCCAGATTTTGAGTGACTGGATGATGAGTTTGACCTAGATAGATATGATAAGGATTAACATAGATGTTAGAGATATTTTTGTTAATTTTGTTTCATATTTCTCTATTTAAGCTAAGAACATTGAAGACATGAACATATAGAATTTGTATAACTTCATTTTGAGATTTCTGAATTTTGTGAGTTAATCAAAGAGACCAGCTCCATCTTCTTTTCTTTTGTTCTATATGGAGAATTCTTGATTAATTTTTAGTATCTTAGAATTACTTTTAGTGTGCGAGGCAAGGGTGGAGGGCCCCATACCAAGCTGAGTGCACTTTCTGGTTAATTTAGTTTCAATTTCATGAACTAATTTTGTTTCATGTTTAATCAGTTAATTAGATATATGTAATGTCGATATGTTATGATTGTTGATGATTCTTAATATTAACTCTAATTTTCATATGAAAGGTCAAATAATTGTTTAAGTTAAACTCTCATTCTCTCTGATCAGAGATTAGAAACTAGAATTCATCTTTCTTGCTTTTAAGTGATTTTATGAATTTCTAGTTTTCTAAAAATGACATTAATGATGAATAAATTTATAATGAAGAACAACAAGAACCTCCTTAGTTAGGATCCCCTTCTATTATTCTTTTAAACATCTTGAGCTATTATTCATTAGTGGTTTTGGTTTCTGTTCATGAAGTAGTATTCTAGAAGAAAGTCAATCTGCTTCTCCTAGGTTATGGGCCGCTTCTCCTACTTATTACATATTGAATTAGAAATTATTTAGTTAAACTTTATACTTGTAATATGCATTTCTAATTTAGGTTATAATTGTGTTTCCTTTAGTTTCGATAACTTGTCTTCTAAAACTAATTATAGTTGATATCCATATATTTTGGACATGCTTCTAAGTTCTACAAACCCATATTGATATTTAAATTACTTGTGTTAATTTACTCAATAAATTGACCCAAAATTTTAGCGTCGTTGTCGGGGAAGCATTCATCAACATAGTCAATTAGAAGATAAAACAAAACATAAAGAAAAAACACTTTTCATTACGGTTATTCATGTCTATACATAAAAATTAAAAATGTAGATTCCCAAAACAAAACTCCCAACCACTACTAAAAACTCACTAACTACAAAATCCATTTACAAAACAAAGATCTACAAAACACGATGTTAAAGAAGTTATTTAGAGAAGGACGGTATGCCACCACAAGGATCTTCTCAAACCCTTGTCCATAATTTAGAATGGTCACTAGGGATGAATCTTCATTTCAAAAGATAGAAGAGAAACAAAGTATCGATCAAGAGGATCCACATGAAGAGAACCTAGAAGCTTCTTCTAATTATCTTTGTGAGGAGATAAATAATTTATGGATCACATGCAATGAAGTTCAAACAATAGAGCTAGAAATTGAAGAATTTATAGAAGATCCCTTGTGCATTCACGATTTTAAACAAGTTCCACAAGAAGAACTTTGTGCTATGATAATTGAGCAAAATCAAACTTGGTTTCAACTGGTCATTAGGCCACAATACCACTCAATTTTTCAACATCCTTTAGCATCAACTCTTTATGATCAACTAATTTTATGGATGTGAGTCTACTTATGATATTGTTACACAAATTGATTCATTGAAAATTCTATTATACTTGAGAGAACGACTTATTTTTCTACAATAGAGTAGGATAGAATAAGATAAATAAATAAATAGGTAGAATGATTTCACAATAAGACTTTTTCTCATGAATAAAATTTCACATCATTGTTCGATACTCATTTGGAAGGATTTTATGGAAAATGGTAGTAAATAATATCTTGAAAACTATTTTTTAAACCTATTTTTCAATTTCGATCACAAATGAAAAAGACAAAGTAAAAATAAGCACTAGATCTCAAGAGAAATTTTGAATATATAGTTATTACATCCTATATTTCAGGTGTGTAATGGAAACATTGTTACCTGATATTCATAGGAAAGGTAGCTCTTGCAATCTAGTTTCCAAATCAATTTGAATCACCTCAATCGGTATCATATGAAAAAGTTATACTTGAAATACTAACTACTTCTCGAACAATTTGCATGGTGACAATTCTAGGTCTCGATTGTTTATTGGCATATTTGACATATCAAATCATCTTATTTTCAAAACCTGTTTATATGGGACATATATATTCAATTCTATTTTAAGATACAATTTGAATCATCACATTTTAAGGTCAAATGAAAATGTTAGGCCACATTTAGTGACTACATGTCTTCAGATCAACATAGTAAAACTTTGTATCCTAGGTATGTTCATCAGCAATTTTGTCATATCAAACCTAAGGATTTTAAAAACTTGTTTCTACTAGCTATACAAAAATGAATCTGATTTAATCTCCAAGTGGAATCACATTTATCCTATCTTTAACGAAAACGTTACACTCCAAATAGTGATTGTTGGTCTAGTAAAAAAATCACAAGCAACACTAATAAACAAGGCACTCTTCATCATTTTTAGCATATCATTTCAAATCGTTTTGAAAACCTATTTATACTGTAAGTAGTCATATGAATTCAATTCAACTTGGATTTGGAATCACTTTAATTGGACATAAAACAAAGATTTTGTGAACAAAATATTATTAGGAGGTTTAGTTTGGCCACTATTCCTCAAGGGGTAAACAAATACATTTTCTTTGTATATCATCATTGGACTTGTTTTTCAAGAATTTCTTGTAATTATTTTACATATTTCTTGGAAGAAGAGAGACTGTACACCTCTCTTCCTCCATCATCTAATATTGTATTGCAAGTAAATGCTATGTTTTTGCAAGTCTCGGGAAGATTTAAGGAGTGAGTTCCATGGACGAAGGGCTTTTCAAAACTAATATTTAAAAAATCATATATATGAATATGAAATAAAAATATTCACGTGAAAATAAAGTGGAATTCACCTGATGTTGAAACTCTTGAAGCTTGCTTTCAGTAGCCAACCAACAAAATCAACAACCCTACAACATGAATCAAGACTGGGGAAAAATGCATGAAGCTAATAATCGAAAGAAGAAGTCAAGTTTTGTACCATGTCAAGTCACATCCATTGTCAAAGAAGAATTTCATCAGCCATACTGTTCATGATTTCATTCATCTACCATATTGTATGTTAAGCTTCACAACCATTCAGATCTATCATGTTGAAGTCCAAATCATGATTTCAACCTATGATACTTTCGTAAGCTTTCCATACCTCCCTACATCATTATACCACCACCACCCAAAAAAAAAGAGTTTGGTTATGAAAATCCAAGAAAGTGGCACAATACAAACTCGAATTCATATCAGAAAACCAACTTGTTTAGCCTATATGAATTCTTTACCTTGTTTTACTCTTACTTGTGTTTGATTTTGCAGAAATAATCCTCCAAGAAATGCAAGACTTGAGGTCAAGTTTTAACATAAGCAAAGGGGAAATTTGTAATAAAACTATGCAAATAGTTTGAGTAGCTGAATTGTAGAAGGAACCTGAATTACATGTTAGAAGGGACATGATGTATCAATGAAAATATTATGCAGAAGGGACTTGAGATATCATTATGCCGAAGGGACCTGTATTATATAACGAAAGCAACATAAACTATTGTTGAAAATTACATCAGAAGGGACCTGAAACATCAATTACAAACAACAGAAGGGACCTCAACAACATCAACATTCAAAGATCATGAATCAATGTCAAAAGTGAAAGTGTGAAGCATAAATATGTCTCTACATTTCAATATATCCTGGAAGATCCATCATTATGATGATAAAAACATTGTCGACCATCATTTGACCAGAGGACATCATTGACATCAAATATTTTATTGGAGTACAAGTATAGTAAGTGAAAATTTTGTTCTTAAAAATTCGATTTGAAAAAAAAAAAAAAAAAAAAATTAAATAAAATTTAGAAGTTGTTAAGACTAATTTAGTGCTTGATATGCATTCCATTACATTTTACCTATATCCTACCATACCTTTCATTTAATCTACATTAACCTTCATTAATCCATATATCCCTACATTACCCTATAAGCATTTTGACAATATTTTTTCCATTAAGAAATTCTTTTGTTGCCTATACAACCATAAGGGTTAGTATCATTATCAAAAGAAAATTATTTCAAAATGACCTATCCAATGGTCATTTAAAAATCAAAATATCTATATCATTAAAAAAAGTTCATATAAGAAATCATGACAAAAGTTGAAGGCGCACATATATATTATGGAAAAAATGGTATATATATCATTACAAATATGTATGAAAGAAAAGTTGTAAACAATGAAAAAGTCACATACACATATATATCATTTCAAAAACAAATGGAACAATGAAATGATTAAATGGGCATACAATGGAAAGTTAAGGCATGAACGATAGGTGAGTTTTCTAAGAACGTGGGTGATGAGGAATTATGATGATAAGACAAGCATATACGCCGCAAAGGAAAAAACGAAAAGAAATGTTGTCAAATGGACACATGGACAGCCAAAGGTACGCAAGTCAATGTGTGTTCTGGAATTGTGAAATGGTCAAACGCTTTCAAACATTGTGTAAACTACTACTATTTCTCAATGTGTAAACGTAAACCAAGCTCTGTGTTAAACATTTCTTCCACCATCATAACAAAAATTTTGCTCAGGTATAGGTGTAGAACGTTGTGCATTCATGCACATGCATACAACACCCTCGTGGAAGGAGAGATAAGTAGAAAAATGCAAACAAGGAAGAAAGAGGGTTGTGTAAAGCAAGAACCCTGAATAGAGTAAGAAACATAAAATATATAGGAAACCATGGAAGGAAGAAGACATCAGTTTTCGAGAAGATAGAGGATCGAGATTTTCTCAGCATTTAGATTGACTGAGCGCTCTAATAGACTCCATCCCGCAAAAAAATGTAAGAAATTGCCTCCAGATTGCCATAAATTGTTGAACAGATTTCAAGGGAAGGAACTCGTGTTAAGTTTTGAAATATGTCATGTTAAAAAGGAGTTAAACTTCAGTTGAAAAATCTAAGTGTTTTTCACCATTAAAAACGTATTTTCCATTGATTTATTGAATGAATCCTTCGAAATATCGAAGGAGATTTCTTATTGAAATATCGTTGTCTAACACAAGAACGCAAGTTATCTCATAAATTTCCACAAAATCACTTCTAGATCATGTAATCGAGCAATTTCCTCATGCATGGTTGTATGTGAAAACACAAAGTTTTTTATTTTGATATATACAAAGAGCAAAATTTTTCCTATTTTTATACACACAGTGGGCATAATTTTTCCCTATTCTCATATATATACAACGGAAAATTTGTTCCATCCATGTGCACAGTGAGAATTTTCGAAACAGAGAAGGGATTTTTGATAAATTTTGGCAAAAATAGAAATTGAATTATGAGTTACAGAGCAATAAAAACATGGTTAAAATGTTTTTATAATCTTTGTGCACAGAGAGCAATGTTTTTATGGTTTTTGAAGAAGAGTGAACATTTTTGCAGCATAACAAGAGGATTGAAAAAGATTGATTTCATTTATTTGTGAATAGCATCAAAGAAGAGGTAAGCATTATCACCATAATGCATGAATAATTCAACAAAGATCTATATGTGTGCATAAATTTTTATTTTCAAAATGAGAATGTTGACAATGCAAGGTTACATAAATTGGTTTTCAAAGCATATGGCTACCAGGATAGAACCAAAAGATTTCCAGATTGAGCATTGCAAAAAATATACCATAGAAAAACTTTATCAGGCTGGTCTAATAGGATTCTTCCAAAAGTTTAATGGACACAATGAAAGCATTTTTCCTATCCATTCCCAGGAAGCATGGGAGAAAAAGTCCAGCAGACACAAGTAGTAAAGAGAGAGACCATGAGGTATAAATTGTTGAAACACCTTCCACAGAAAAACAAGTTAATGAAATCATTGAGAGATTGCAAAAAGAAGCCTATGAAAAGACATTGGAGAGAGATTCATACTTTGATAATGTTGAAGCCACTTCATTTGTCAAAGACACAAGAGAAGAAGAGAAAAAGTTGCACCTTAGCAAAATAAAAGAGTTAATACATCAATTGGAAATAAGAAAAATTCTAGAGAGGTGTTTGAAGAAAGAAAACAAGACATACAAGAAAAACAATGAAAATTTGATCAAGAAAAATAAAAAGTTGAATGAAGAAGTTGGAAAACTAAAAACAAAGAATAATCTTCTTTCTAGGAAAGCTTTCAGGTGGCTTAAAGACAAAGACTCATGGAAGACAAGTGTGAAAGACAAAAGGCATGGCTACAATATACAAGGGAGAGCAGTACAAAGGAATTGACTATCTACTGCAAGAAGCACAGTAGGAGGCATCTAGATCAGGTACAATGTTTACATCAAAGCTCAGAAGGTTCAAGAGAAAGAAGAAAGCATGAGGACATATTTGTACATCAGCAAGGGGGAGATGTTGGCCCTCGGTTTTTATCCAATTTTGCTTAACTAAATACACTTAATTTCCATGTTATCAATCCATTTACCATCCATATACACCCTATTTTGACCACTTTATGCATATCCAAGTATATAAATTAAGTTTTGCAATTTTGAGATGTTTTTACAAAAATTGGATTTTAAGTGCATTTTTGGACAAGATTAAAAATTCCCGTTATGGCTTCATTGATGTCATACTTGCAGGACACCTGGGCAAGAAATGAGCACATTTCTAGAAATCTTGGGAACTAAGAACAAACATGTACCTATTGGCTTGGTCAAACCAAGATTAAATAGACCCGGTCAAAGCTGGTCAAATATGACTAGTCATTCAGGAAATCCCTAAGAAATATGCCAAATTTAGGATTTTATGGGATTTTCTAGATTTTGAGTGATTGGATGGATGAAATTGACCTGGAAAAATAGGATAAGGATAAAAATAGATGTTAGAGACATTTTTGTTAAGTTTGTTTCATATTTCTCTATTTAAGCCAAGAACATTGAAGGCATGAACATGTAGAATTTGTATAACTTCATTTTGAGATTTCTGAATTTTGTGAGTTAATCAAAGAGAAAAGTTCCATATTCCTTTCTCTTGTTATATATGGTGAATGCTTGATTGATTTTAAGTAGCTGAGCAGTGCTTTCAGTGTGCGAGACAAGGGTGGGGGGCCCCCATACCGAGCTAAGTGCACTTTCTGGTTAATTTAGTTGCAATTTACTGAACTATTTTTGTTTCATATTTAATCAGTTAATTAGATGTATGCTGATATTTTATGACTGGTGATGAATCTTAAGCTTAACTCTAATCTGCATATGAAGGGTCAAACCAGTGTTTAAGTTAAACTCTCCTTCTATCTGATCAGAAATTAGAAACTAGAATTCATCTTTTTTGCTTTTAAGTGATTTTCTTAATTTCCAATTTTCTAACAATAGCATTAATGTTGAATGAATTTATAGTGAAGAACAACAAGGACCTCCTTAGTTAAGAGCCCCTTCTATTATTCTTTTATGCATCTTGAGCTATTCTTCATTATTGGTTTTGATTTTTGTTCATGAAGTAGTATTGTAGAAGAAGGTTAGTTTGGTTCTCCTAAGTTAGGAGCCACTCATCCTGCTTATTACATATTGAATTAGAAATTATTTAGTTAAACTTTATATTTGTAATATGCATTTCTAATTTAGGTTATAATTGCATTTCCTTTAATTTCCATAACTTGTCTTCTAAAGCTAATTATAGTTGATATCCATATATTTTGGACATGCTTCTAAGTTCTACAAGTCCGAATTGATATTTAAAATACTTGTGTTAATTTACTCGATAAATTGACCCAACAATTTTCTCTGCCACTTTCACATGGAAGACTGTAATCCAACCCCTTCTCCCTTTCAGTCTGTAGCCAAACTTTTAGTTATTTGTACTTCCCCTGAATTTGATGCTACCTTGTACTGTCAGCTTTTGGAAAACGTTTGTATCTGACCCATACCCGTCCTGGATTTTCCTTTATTGTTGGCCTTGTTGCTTGGTTTATAAAAAACTCACATGAAAGTAATTAGAAAGTAGCTAAAATAATACTTCGTTGTGTTCGAGGTATAGTTCAGTTTGAGATTAATTACAGTGCATAATGATCTCTTTTATTGGTTGGGTTCATTGATTCTGATTGGGCTAGTGATCCTGATGATCAGAAGTCTACTGTAGGTTATGTCTTCACTCTTGGTTTTGGAAATATTACATGGGATTGCAAGAAACAACATTCCATTTCTATTTCTTTAGCAGAAGTAGAATATATTGGCACCGTTGAAGCTAGTAAGGAAGCCCTGTGGATTCGCCATATCTTTTTAGACTGTGGTTTTCAGCAGTAGCATCCGAATACACTTTGGTATGATAAGCAAAGTGCCATTCAACTATGCAAAGATCCAGTACAACATTAGTGCAGAAAACACATTGAACTACACATTCACTTCATCATAAATCTCATTCATGACCATGTTCTTGATGTGCAATATTGTTCAACCGATGATCAAGTTGCAAACATCTTTACAAAGGCTCTCACAGAGGCGAAGCTTACTAAACTTTCATTTATGGTTGGAGTTTAGGAAGTTGTCAGTTAGCAGGAATAGGCTCTAATTCCTCCTTCCTTCTCCTATTGTGTCAATTTTGTACATCATTCAATCCAATCCCAAGTTGTTCTTAAGGGGGGATGTTGGGATATTCCGACACATAGGAAATAATTAATTATAACTTGGTCTAGTGTATAGTTAGGTAAAGTGTGTTTCTTTAATATGTACTTTTTGTAACTTACAATCTCACGCCCACAATATGTTCTAGACATGAAGTGATTCGACAATTAATTCTCTCCTTGGAATTACCAACACTTGATCCATGGCTTAACACCCGATTGGTCTATGATCTCTATTTAAATAGCATGGAGGGTCATTTGTTAGGTGATTGTTCATGAAAGAAGCTTATGTAAATTTTCTTTCTTTTACATTAATAAATTTCTTGAAGTGACCACGTTGGCTCAGGCAGATTGTTTCCCTCTTTTAGGGTTTTAACCACATCAAGAATATTTGTGTATTGATCTGTGATCTATTTATGAGCAATGTCCTTTGGTTTTCTATCTAAGGAACTTACACTGTAAATTTCTACATGGTATCAAAGCCTTGGCCTAGGTTCGATTCCTGGAGGGTGTTGGATTTTCACACTCACCTCATTGGGAATCGACACGTGGACTAAACACCTCTCTTGGATCCACCCTAGGACCACTTAAAAAGGTAATGATAATGGTTTGGAATTTTACTAAAGCCTTCCTATTTTGGTGTAATGGAAAACCTAACAATAGATACCATGGGTAATTGAATATCATGGATGTATATCGCTTACAATACCATGGGTAAATGAATACCATTGGTGGATGCCACTTATAATACCATAGGTAATTTCCATGGGTGGATAAATATCTTGGGTGGATGAATACCATGGGTGGATGCCAATTTCCATTCGTATCAAACAAGGAGAAGAGTTTGGCATCAATGACATGAAGTCTTATGTCAGTGTCACCAAGTCATGGCTTCTCAAAGTATCATTACAAAGTCATATATGTAAATGTATTTTGCCACATCACTTGTGGAATGTAATTACATAGTTTCAAAAAAGTGAGAAAACGTAAAATGTGTGGAAGCTCAAGGGTCCCACAAGGAATGTGAAAAGTCACTTGAAAGTTCTAAATTCATGAAGAATCTCAAAGGTCACATAAGAATTCAAAAATTCATAGTAGGAGATCAAGAGTCATGAGCAATGTAAAGAGTCACATGGGAACGAAAACAATTATAAAAAAGAAAATACAAATTATATACTAACAACTAAATCAAATAAAATGAAATGCCCAATAAAAATATCTAATATAATATGATATATTTTTGTTTAATTAAAACATAACAAAAACAAACACAAACGACATGATTACTCATGATTTATAATTTTTCATATCATTTTACATTCAATTTTTCATTGTTCTATTTTGGTAACATATTATCTCATTAATGTATAGACGAAACAAACTAAAAAAATTGGATACCATTATGATATGCTGCATTTTTACTTTCATTATGATTATCTTTGGATTTTTTTTACAATTCTAGTTTATATGTTATAAATGATTTTAGTTTACGACAACAACCAAATATAATATGATTGAGATATATTAATGTCATAGCCTTTATATCATTGTAGTAATATGTTTGTATAGACCGAATAAACTAAAAAAAAATTGGATACCATCATGATATGGCGCATTTTTACTTTTATTATGATTATCTTTGGATTTTTTTCACAATTCTAATTTATATGTTATAAATGATTTTAATTTACGACAATAACTAAATATAATATGATTGAGATATATTAATGTCATAGCCTTTATATCATTGTAGTAATATATTAATAGTTAAATTTATAAGATTATAATTTCGATGATATATTAATGTCATAGCCTTTATATCATTGTAGTAATATATTAATAGTTAAATTTATAAGATTATAATTTTGATGTCATGAAATTTTCTCACAAATTTATAAATTGTTTAGTGTTATATTTTAGACAAAATAAAACACTCAATGTAAATATTTAGAAATGAAAATAATGTTGTTAGTTTACTAAATATAAATACATTGTTGATAGTTACATTATAATCACAAAAAAAAAATGCAAAAGTGAATTGTATGTAGGAAAATATTTGTCTTGTCGTTTTAGCCTCATACATTTAAATTATAAAGAATAACATTGAATTCAATTTATATCTTTCTTGTTCTTATCATTTGATCTATGATTTGTGGTTTGATTATGCATTCAAGTTTGTAAAAATATGTAGATATCTTTTGCAAAGAGGGTAATGGAGAAATATGAGTTTTTCTTTTTATGCAGTGTGCATGTAACCTGTAGGAAGAGTTTGTGGTATAAGATAAATATGTGGATATCTCCTATACATGCCAAGAGAGTAATGGAGAAATAAGAGCTTTTCATTTTATTCTAGTGTGTGCATGACTTGTAGGACTAGTTAATGGCCTAAAAAACCAAGACAAAATGGAGAAATACGAGTTTTTCTTTTTATTCTAGAGTGTGCATGACTTGTAGGACTAGTGTATGGCATAAGAAACCAAGCCAAAACCACCCTTGAAGCCACACCAACACTTATCATGACTAGATTTTTTTGTTTCCTAGTAACTATTATGAATATCTAACCTTGGTAATATTATAAAACAAAACCTCCAAAAACCAACACCGAAAAAAATTTTACAAAAAAAAATCATTATTCTAATTAATTTTTTAATATCAATTGAATTTAAGAAATACTAATTTTAAATTTATTAGACCAACTCCTTACTTAATATTAAATACACATCTATTTAGTAATATACTCTTTAGTCATCATGATATTGAAAGGGACCATTAGTGACTATTTAGTCTTATGCCTTTCATGAATATAATTTTATATCATTAAAATTATATACGTTGAAAATTTGATACAGACATAAACATGATAATATAAAAGTTGAATTTTTTATGTTCACTTTTTCAATTATAAATATTTTATTCTATATTATCCACTATATAATTCTTTATGTCAAACTATAATGAAAGAAGGTTGATTCTGTAAAACATATGATGAGAGTGTTGATTTTGGAATTTTAAAACTATTTCAGATTCTATAGAGTGTTAATGTTCGTTCATTCGCTGTCAAATAAACAAGGTATAGAAATGGGGGTACGTGGTCCACATGGCGTTTTAATGAATAGAATCTGCATTTATGTTGCCTGCCAATTCCATATAAGTTTTTCCATTTAAACTTTTTGAAAAGGAGTGGCATCAGATTCAGTTTGAATTAAATATGTTTATGATTAGCATGATTCACTTATCATAAATATAGAATATTAAAGCTAAGCAGTGTATATTTTATGTAGATTTGGTGTGTTTACTAGATATGAAATAATTTTTTTATTTATTTCTTAAATAAGAATGAGATTTTTTTGGAAAATGGGTAATTTCTAAATATTGGTAGTTAAGATTGTATCAACAATTATTTTATAAATGTTATTATAGGTTAGTTATAACATGTCTGTTTAGATTTCTAACCAATTAGAGTTAATTAGGAGAACAATTTCTTCATGTTTACTAAACCATTCGGAAGGTAAAATATTTTGGTCAATATGGAGTAAAATTAATTATTGATTATGGGCCATGCCTATTAAATATGAGAATGTGCAATCAACATAAATTCAAAATCATATAATATTGGTGAAAAAAAAAAATAAAAAAAAAAAAATTGATTGTTTAAAGATACAAAATTTTTAAATTATTTGATAAATAGAAACATTAAAGGAAATAACTCAGGGTTGTAAAGATTTAATATTTCAAATTATTGGTGTGTATAAAGCAGTGATAATTGTTAATTTGGAAGCTTGGGGACAAATTCCCTCCTTTGGACATCCTTCCTCATCTAGAGAAGACCCTCTTTTCCATTGGAAGAATTTACTTTGGTAAAGGAAAAATATATTTTTAATGTGTAAACCCACAAGGACACAAAAGTTCAAGTCAGCCTAAAGACAAAAGTGGGTCTCCGAAATCTCATATAAATAGAAGTCAAGTCAACCTCATTTGGACCCATATCACACACATCTTCTTCTCTCTTAGAGGTTTGTACAAGTATGAAATTACAAGTCTTATTTCACAGGTGCGAGTAGGAAGAAAGAAATTTGATTGGGCTAAAATCTGTCCTTGACCAGGGTTGACATTTTGGTGTTTGGGAATACTTTCACTTGGTTCGACTTTAGTTTTGGATTTGTTTTTGGAGGTTGCATTCTTTGGTACAAAGATCGAGGTTTTTTGGGTAGTTTGACTTCTATTGACCGCAGGCTTTGATCGCAGGGAACCTGAATTTTGATCATGGATTTTATCTCTCCCTTAACTGAGTTCTCACTAACTATTTTTTATGAGTTTGACCTATTTTTGAAGGAAGAGTTTGCTGCAACTGAGCTAGTTGGAGGAGTTTGACCATTGACTTAAGGATTGGTCATGCCATCTTTGACTGTTATTGACTATAGAATAATTGCAAACTTTGACTTGTTGACCAAATTTAACTTTGAAGCTCATCTATTGTATATTGGTTGGTAGATCTCTTGGATAGTCAAAGAATTGACTTTGAATATTTTTTTCATGAATTGAATCATTGTATCTCTTTGTTGAACATTTTATGACAATCTAGTAAGAATAAGAATTTGAAAGGGTTTTCCCCCTTGTGGATTCCCTGGTCTTTAACCAAATCTTGTGTCTCTTGTTGCTCTTGATTCTCTTCTATTTGTACATTGCATTTACTATTCTATATAAAATTGTTATTTATCATTGGAAGATTAAATTTGATTTTTAATTGAAGCAAATATTGGTCTAAGTGATTATATTAGCATAGAACAGTGGAAAATTAACATGGTATTAGAGCTAAGGTGAAGAAAATCCCAAGGAATCAAGAGACAAGAGCAATCATCTTTGAAAGAAGTTGAAGGAGCCTATTTGACTCTTGAGATTTCTACCTCCTACTTCAAGGATTCAGATAAGCTAGGTGATTCATCAAATTTTGCTACTTGAAAAATCAAGTTGGAATTAATATTCAATGAAAATTATGTCTTGGAATATCTGTAATGAAAAGTACCTAAGCCTCTAGAAAATGTTCATGCTTCTACAAAATCCAAGTCCAAGAAAGGTAAGGTCAAAGCCAAGAAAATTCTTATTGCTTATTTGCAAGATCATTTGCTTGTTTATCTTGGAAAATTGAAGAATTCTAAGGACATCTATGATAAGCTGGTTGGGATGTATGAGGTCAACAACTTGAATCATATACTCCACTTGAAGTATAAACTCAAGGAATTGAAGAGAACAAGAGGGAATATGTACAATCCTATTTCATGAGGGTATCCCAACTAAGGGATCAATTGTAGACTACAAGAGAGCCTATCTCTGAGAGAGTTGGTGATAGTCACTTTTCAAGGTCTTCCTGATATTTGGGAAACCTTCATTACTGCTATAAGCAACAATGAAAAATTTCTAACATTTCATGAGCTGGTTGGAAAATGTGCTGAAGAAGAATCCAGGACGATCTCAAGAGGGAGGATTCAAAAGCATGAAGAGGGACATCCCTTTGAACTTGTTTCTCAATATAAGAAAAGGAAAGGAAGAGGAGGAACAACTAGTTCAAGAAAGCCTTCTCCAGCATCTAGGGACTCTAATATAAGATCAATAATGGATAGGGATATGTCAAATATTGAATGCTATAATTGTCACAGGTATGGGCACTACGCTCAATATTTTCTATAAAAGAGGAATGCTTCAATGTCCAACTATTATGGCTTCAACAATAATAGGTTCAATGATAGAAGTAGAAGAGATAATACATTAGGGGAGTTTTGAGGTCTAAAATGGGTCTCCTAAGGAAATTATAAAATAATAGTCGAAATAGTAAAATAAGATTGGATTACATCATCAAATTTTAGAGGGATAAAAGGGAAAACTATTTTTTCAACTCGTATTTTCAACTTATCTCCCTATGGGTTTAGTCAAATTTCGAGCGGAAACACTCAATGGATGCAAAATTTGGTTCATCATCTAAGGAGTACCCATGTTTCATACTCTTGATGGACTCTACTACACAAAAAATGAGGAATACATGAAAAATGTTATTGCAATGATGTTTTTTCATGTATTTCTCATTTTTCATGTAGCAGGGTCCATCGAAAGTATGCAACATGGGTACTCCTTGGATGAGGAATTAACTTTTGCATCCAACGAGTACTCTCACTCAAAATTTTAGTAAAACATTAGGGATATAAGCCAAAAATATGAGTTCAAAAAGTAGTTTTATTATTTTTTTTATTTTTTAATCTTTTTATTTTTTCACCCCAAAAATGGTGAATCATCTCCCATGGTTGACATCATCATCTTGAATCCTATTGGTTCTTATAAAGTTTATTTTGGTTGTACATTTTTCTTAGGAGGCCCATTTTAGACCTCAAAATTCCCCTAATGGAAGAAGAAGAGATGTTATTGATGGTCATGAAGAAGGCCATCGTCCTCAAAAGAGATAAAGGAAATTTAGGTATGAAAATAATTCTACTACTACTCAATCTGAATATATACGTATTTATTCTCTTTCTAGTTCCTCTCCTCTGGATTCATATGATAGTTGGCTTGCAGATACTGGGGATTCTAGACATTTCTCTGGGTACAAGGAAGTCCTCTCAAATCTAGTTGAGAGGAAGTCAACTCTAAAAATCATTCTTGGAGACAACTCTAATGTCCAATGAAGGGATTTGGTTCTATTAAACTTCATTTGTACTTTAAGGAATCCATTCTTCTTCATGATGTCATGTATGTTCCGGGATCAAAGGAAACTTGGTGTCTATATCTTCCTTGGAAGATAAAAGGATGAAAGTAGCCTTCATAACAGGTAAAGTCCTCACATGGCCTATGGAATCTCGCAAGAGGGATCCTTTCACCTTAGGATCTAGAATTGAAGGACTCTATAGAGTCAATGGAAGACCACTGCAAGCTATGGTCCACAATGTCAATCATCAAAGTGAGCTATGGAACCCAAGGTTCGAACATCTACATTATGAATCCCTACCTAAAGTAAGAAAGTTGGTTTCTGGGATGCCTAATGTTCAAGATAGTCATAATGGAGTATGTCTAGGATGTGCCAATGGAAAAAAGAAAAAAATACCATTCCTCTCTAGAAAAAACAAGACTAGCGATATTCTACATCTCATCCATTCTGATTTATGTGGACCCATGCGAGTACACTCCCTTGGTGGCCATCTCTATTACATTATCTTTATTGATGACTTCTCCAGGAAAACATGGATATTCTATTTGAAGCATAAAGATGAGGTATTTAATATGTTCAAGGACGTCAAGGCACTGATAGAGAATCAAAAAAGGAAGAAAAAAAAAGTTTTCAAGTCTGATAATGATCCATATTGGATCATTATATTCGTTCCATCCATCCCCATTAATTCAAAGTGGAAAAAGTGGAGGAATCAGCTCACGAGACCATTTTTACTGGCATGACTCAATTTGGAAAAAAGGGGTATGAAACCTTTTGGGAGAATTTTGAGGCATCAAACAACATTTTTGGGGCACAAAAATTTGTTGCTTTAGCATTGGAACTTTTCATGTTATTCTACACATAGATATCTTTCCAATGGCACAAGAAGTGTGTCAATCAGAGTCTGTATGCAAAAGTTGTCACTCAGAAATTGACCTTCTTGTCTTCACCACCATGGTTTGATAGGATGTCACATCAACCCCCATTATTCATGTAAAATGAGTTGGTCACATGATTATGATGTAAAATACTCTAGAAGAGTCTATATTGTAACTCTCATTAAGAGTTGATGTAGTCAAACTTAACCACTAGTAGGCTATTGGGGTGTGTTGTAATTGGGCCACTAGGAGGAAGAGACATTCCATTCTTTTGAGTGCATTTATTCCATAGCTGAGAAAAAGTAGCCAAGAGGGATAGGAGGTAGAGAACATAGAGAGGATTTGTACATTGTAGCATCCCATGGGCCATAGGCCATACTTATTTCTACATGCAACCATATTTCCAAACAGAGAGAGAGTGAAGCAACCTCACATTCTAGCTTGGTTTTCTCCCGAAAGGGTTTACCAGAGCATATCTTGTATATTATGTATCTGTGAGTTTTTATTTTACCATTCTCTATTTTCTGCGTAATTTCCATTCACATTCATGCACTAATTACAGTAAAATCTACAGAACTAGAAATTTAACAAAACTATAATAGTGTAGAATTTTTCATATTTTTAATATAATATTATTAGATCTATTGTGATGAACTTTCGAATGGAATATGCATGGAATTTTATAGATCAGAAAATGGTGGAAAATATACCTCAAAAAAATTCATTGACTTTTGCAAGGAGGATAGAATCAAGAAAGAGATTATTGTACCATACAATCCTTAGTATAATGGTGTGGCTAAAAGAAAGAACATGTCATTCATGGAAGTTTCCCAAGCCATGTTCTATGATCAAAAGATGTTGAAGTTCCTTTAGGGATAAGCCATGAATACAATATTCTATGTTCAAAACAAGGTTCCTCATCAAGGTCTGGGTAACAAAACTCCCAAAAGTGTTTGTAGGTGTGAAGCCTAATGTTGGTCATCTAAGGATATTTGGTTTCCCTATGTACTTTCATGTGACGAAGGACAAGACGAACAAGTTAGAAACCACCAGAAAGAAAGGTACATTTGTTGGGTATTGTGACAATTCTAAATTTTTAGAATATATGTGCCTAGTCAAAATAAAATAGAGTTTAGCAAGGATGTTACTTTTAATGAAGATATTTCCCTTGGGAAATAAAGGGACCTTCCTCCTCTTTGTCTTGTTGAGAAGAAGGATGATGACATGGACCTACTAGAAGGTCCTTATGTGTCAAAATCTGAGTATATTGTGGATGATACCATGGAGCCTATGGACCCCTTATATTCTCCTCTATGTGATCCCTCTACCAGGAAGAGACCACTTTGACTTCATGATACATTTCAGGATGTTGAGAGACATATCGCTTCCAAAGGTACCTTTAGATAAACCAAGAAGATGTATTGATACCAAGGCTACATTGTAGCTATGATCTCCATCATACAGGTTGAATATCCCACTTTTGAAGAAGATGTGAAAAAACAAGTTTGGAAGGATGTTATGACCAAAGAGTATGAATCTATTATGAAGAATGATGTATGGGATGTTGTTTCTAGACCTAAAGGAAACTCTATTGTAACTTCAAAGTGGTTATACAAGATCAAGCATGGATTTGATGGAAGTGTTGAGAAATATAAAGTGAGGTTCATGGCTAGAGATTTCTCCCAGAACAAGGGAGAAGAATATGATGACATATTTGCGCATATTCCCTACTACACCACCATTAGATAGATTATTTCCCTTCCTTGTAGTCAAGTATGGACTCTTCACTAGATGGATGTAAAGACTGCATTGATTCATGGAATAATACAAGAAGATGTATATGTTCAACAATGTTGGAAGAAAATTATGGAAGGGTAGAGGCCCTGGGTTTGGGTTCCAGGGCCAACAAAGGATCCATTGTAGTCTAGCATAACACTAACATTTTAACCTTACTCGAGAAGAATAAGGCTTCTCACTCAAGGCATGTCGCAATCTTACTTAGTTAAGGGATTTGAATTAGGCATTGAGGGGAGTTGCACAAGGACTAAAAATTCCATCTATCTTAGAAATCATGGCATTAGATGCCGAACCATTAAAAAAGGGAGAAATGCAGGCATCCATAGAGGCACAAGATATACACATACATTCATGAAAAAAAATTAAAAGGTCCCATAAATCCAACACAAGAAGATCCATAAGCAACCCCACAACTCCTTTTCATTAGAAACAAACATCATTACATTATTACATTTTGGCTCTTAGGCCTTTCAGATAGGAATGGGAAATCAAAACATAAACCAACTCGGAATTAGGTAAGCACAAAACAATGATAAGACCATTAGACTTAGCGACAACTTCTCAGTACACAAGCCTTTTCTCCCCCTTCGATTTTCCTTTTCCTTCAGCTTTTATGCACTTTGCTCACCTGAACTGTTGGTTTATTTCTCGGATGCCACACCATTTCCTTCTTGGTTTCTTATGTGGCTCAACTACAACTTCTTCCTCCCATGTTGATGGTTGTTGTGGCTTGATTGTGACTACATGTCTCACTATTTTTCGTCGTCCAACCTTCAACGACTAATAGATCTTGGTGGATTTCTTATTTTTCCTCATTTTCTTTCTTCCCAACTCCCCATCAGTTAGATTTGGTCAAAACATCTCAAAACTTGTCCCCCAAAATGAAGGACCCAACAGGCCCTAACCACAATCTATTGAATCGTCCCCAAGTCAAATGTTTGTTGTTGTTGTTGTTTCTTATTGATGTTATTGGGATCTTTATGGTGTTTCTCCTTCTTGGTCTATTCCTTCATGTGCAACAAATTCTCTGTCTAACAAAGGACCCAACTCTGAGGAAGATTGGATAAAAACACTTTTGAATTTTGTATATTCAGCAAGGCACGACGCCATGGATTTGTGAGAGTGCTAACTTTCTCAATGAATTGCACAGTGAGTTCAACTATTGGTTGGGCAGGTTGTGCAATCAAGAGATCACTCCACTGAGTTTCTACTTCTGCATTGAGCTGTTGTAGTTTCTGGAAGTGGACCCATGCAGGGGATTTAAGGTCATGGAGAAAAGCTTTGGTGGTGCACAAGCCATCCTCAATCTTTTGGATTTGTTTCTCAAGGTTATCACTTTGTGTTAAAAGTTCCTTTGTCTACTCAAGGTCAGTAGTGGTCAATGCTTGATTAAATATTTGGTGAGCCTATTTCCGCACAACATAGAACGATTTATTTTTCTTTGTAAGGAACCCTGACCAGTCGCGAAACTAAGTGAATATTTGTGTTTCTTCCCTAGTAACTTTTTGAAGAGAGGTTTTCAGAGAAGCCATATCAATTATTTTTTTCTCAATATCACTAGCATACTGGGTTACTAGATCTTGGAGCACCCTTTTGTTGGAAGTGATAGTTATTTTAAGCTCTTTGTTTGTTGAGACAAGGTCGGTGCATGCAGTTCTGATGTGATAACAATAGTCTGAAAGAGTGTAGACTAAGAAGTCTTCTGGTGCATTTGGTATTATCTCAAAAACTATAGGCCAAAGAGCCTAGAATTTTGCAGTGATATCATCAATATATTGTTGTAGATCTTTATTATCCTGGAGAAGTTGATCTCACTCAACCGCAATAGAGAGAAGTTGTTGTTTTTGTTGCTCATGGTCGGTTGTCAAAGTTTTGTGCAGCGCCTCTGCTTAGCGAGAAACCAGCTGAATAAAAATAAGTAACTGTGTAGATGACTAGTTCTAGAGGTGGTTAGCTGTTATGGTAGTAGGTGGGGGGTATCGAGCTTGCAGGGGTTATCTGTTAGCAACTGATTTCTTAGATTTCCTTGGGGCGAAGTCTCTCACTTCTAGGTCTCTACGATGTGGATATTGGTTTGGTATGGAATATAATGTGGTGGAAAAGTGGGAATGGATTTGGATATTGGAGGTATAATGTTCATGTCTTCTTGGCCCTAGGAATCAGGGCAGTTATGTTGGCCAATTGTCGGTTGCGGACCTTATGCTGGTAAAAAAACAACATAGATGTATTATACAGCTCCATGATTCTGGGGTGAACATTGAGTGCATATTGGTTGGTGTCAGTGATGGAATGGATTACAGATTACTTCCATCTCAGTCTCAACACCGTTAAGGCTTTCAGATGGATAAATGTATGAAATAGTGGCAGAGTGGGAGGTTGTGCAAGGTGATGGTTTGTGTGATGTTGGGGACGTAGTGGAGGTGGAAGGTGGGGTTTATTTAAGGATTTGTGTGTTGATGAGGGAATGTGGTTCCTTGTCAGTGAGATCGATGACATAGGTAGAGGTAACTGAAATAAGTTTCATGGGAAGTGGTGGTGGCCTAGTAGCAATCAGGAAAGTATCCTGGATGGTGGGTTTAGTAGTAGAGTGGGGGCCAATAGAGGGTAGTGAGGCAATCACTGGGTTGAATGAAAAAATAGTAATTGGGCTTACATTAAGAAATTTAGAGAATAAGGACAAGGAAATTACAGACAATTTGAGACCCTCCAGAGTGCCATGGACTAATATCATTGTTGTCTCAAGCCTCTTGAAGACCAAGTTGAGCATCTCCTATGTTACTCTCTTCCAGGTGGCAGATGGGACCTTTCTTGGAAGTGCTTTAGGAATAATTCCTTCAAAATAATACGTCCTATTGTTGTCCCAGAATTTACCAACAACCTAGACTAGGAAAGAACTTCAGTATGGAATGCCTCTTTTAAAAGAATGTAAGGCTAAACATGCATCTGGAATGTGTCTGGATTGACACATTTAGGGAGAATCCAAGTGTTGTTGTTGAAAACACCAAACCATATTTCATGTGATTAGTCATCCAGAAGCGACACTAGGATTCTAATATTAGCTTTAGTGATAGTTAGCATATTTTCATACCATCCTCTGAAAGAAGCCTCATTTATTTCCTTGTTGTTTGGGTCCCCTGAAGTCCGTCATGGTAAGGACCTAAGTGTTAGAGGTTGATCTTCATAGTCAGGCACAAGCTCTTTGCCTTCCGGAGGGCACCACTTCATCATATCCATAGAAATCACAAGATATCAATAGATGAAGTATGTCACCCTTTTGTACACATATTAGCAGGCTTCAAAAAGTTACTTCAACAAATAAATACACCAATTAAACAAATAACTACACCAATTAAACTTTTCTCGTTTCTCACAAGATTTCGCCACTAAAATGGTGCCCATAGTGCACTCTCCCTTTGTGTAAGTGAACATTCTTTTTCCAAAAATGATATAACAAGTGAATTCAATGGTGGGAACATTAATTGTATCAATATTGTCTCCCTTTCCACCATGTGGAGTAGCATACTTATTATAGTAATTGTTGTAACCCGTCTTCTTTCCACACTTGGAAGTAACCTGGAACACAGATGACACTACGACACATACAGAAAATAGTCTTGTCAATTGTTGAATGTCACTATCATATATGGGGTATTCTTTCTCAAGCCAGAGAGAACCCCCATGCAGTCGACTAATAAGGAATTTACACTGCATTGTTTCCCTTGAAGTGTTGAACACTAGTAAAATTCGCAAGTTCAACAGCATGGACATTTGTATTCCTATGAAATCCTCTTTGATTTTGGATGAATGGTTACCATTGGGTCTAGTTGTAGTCTCTAAAAAAAAAATTGCTTCAGTGCAAGGAAATTGAAATAATCTAAGAGGTGTGGCCTTCTTGTATTTATCGTAGAGATTCCCAAGCTCAGTGACTTTGGAGTCAGATGGAGGGGTGGGAATATAAATTTTGGATACCATAGTCATGAATGCAATTCAACGACTATACACAATATACATAGGGGGTTTGAATTTGGGTTGGGGACCAAGGGAATTCGACATAGAAGCCAGACTACATAGTTCAATCACCTACGCTTTGAGAATGGAAAAATTAAAATTTGCATGCAAACTAAATAGAAAGACTTGACATGACATTTTGTGTTATACTGTTTAGCTAATTAATATGACAACTTTATATACTCAATTCAAATTGTGGCATTAATGGCCACTGTGACGTGGACCTAACATGGATGATGCAAAAACTGAAAAGGAGGGTGATCATGATGGAAAATTAAAAAATTTGATAACTAGATTGTTTTAGGGATATTATGGGATATATTTAACCCAAATTCAAAAATATGTAGGGAATTATTACTAATTATGGTGGTTAAGATGATTTCCACAGGCGATTCCCCAACCCAAAGTATTTCACTGAACTGTCTAAAGTAACTTTATTCGTGACTGGAATAACTAATGAAACTAACATTACTGATGCAACTAAAATAACTTATGCAATTGAAGTAATTGATGCAATTGTAAAATTAACTAACTGACTCTACCTAAACCTAACTATGATCTCCTTTTCGGGGATCAAAACAATTTGATGAAGAAACTATTGGGCCATGGAAGGGCTTTTGGCATGTGTCATTCACCCATCCAGGCAATATAACTTCATCTAGTTGCACGAGTTTGAAAAATCCAAACTCTCGCACTTTTGCAACAATGAATGGTCTTAACCTGTTCATTCATAGCTTTCTAAGATTTTTTAGAAACTTACCATTGTATAAGAGAATCTTGTCCCTGACCATAAAATACTTAGTTTTATGCCAATCGTACAATGCTTTCTACCTCTCCTTCTCGACATTTTGGTAAAAACACGCAAGGAATATAGCTTCATCCAACTCCCATATCTCGTCCAACTGTTTTTCAATTGATTCATCTTCTGACATGTGAGTGACCCGCGTAATAAAAAGATTTGGAATAATGAACTCAGTAGGTACTATGAATTCTCATCCATAAACAAGATCGAATGGCATATATTTGTGTAGGCACTTGACAGTGGTACTGTAGGCCCATAAAGTATCAGGTACCCACTAGTCCCAATCGTCTCAGTTGGCAGAACATAACTTGGTGAGGCCTTTCTCTAGGATTTTGTTAAAAGCTTCTACAATGTTGTTTGCTTGCAGGTGGTATGGGATTCTCTTATGGTGATTGATCATGAAGTTCCACAACAATGTTGCGACTGTAACATTAATGAAGTGGGTCCCCTAGTCACTTGAGAGGCTCTAGGGACACCCAAATCAAGTGATAATATTTTCGAAGATGAACCAGGTGGTGGTGTCTCTAGTGAAATCTTTAACTGGTATAGTTTCATCCCATCTAGTAAGGTAATCTATGGAAGTGATAATGTACCTGGCATGGGAGTGATGCATTGGTGGATTAATGGACCCCATAAAGTCTACTGCGAACTTTTCAAATTCTTCGAGTTCCCGTACAGTTGCAAAGGAAGTTCATCCCTATTTGATGGTCATCTCACCCATTGGAAAACATCGCATTTCTTGGCATACTCCTATGCATCTCAGAAGAGAGTGGGCCACCAGAGTTGTGCTTGTGGAACTTTTCACATGGTGGCTTTCCCACCCACGTGTCCACTTGTAATTCCCAAATGGAATTCCCATACCATATCGTGCTTCTCATGATCAAGGACGCTTGAATGGAATTCCCATGACACATCTTGCTTCTCATGATCAAGGACGTAGCATCATAATATATAATCGAGGCCCATCTTGTATAATTGTCCTACTATTAGTTGGTAATTTGGAGCTCAATAGTATCATGTGCCTTCATTGTTTTTCCATGTACTCTTCCAGACATTTCCCTGTGGTTATAAATAATTTAATGTCTTCGTAGTCAGGTATGTCCTCACCCTAAAACAAATCAACATCTGATAGTTGATCGTCTATTGACCCTGCAGCTTCTCTCAACTCTACATGGGAAAGATGATCAGGTCCCACATTCATCTTCCCTGGATTTACAATTACTTTGAATATGAACTCCTAGAATAGTAGGATCCATATGAAAATCCTCCCTTCAAGAAAAAGCTTATTCACTAGGAACTTCAGTGCAATGTGGTCAATAAAGAACTTTAATGGATCACCCAGAAGGTAGTGCTTGAACTTTTGTAGTGAGAACACCATTGCAAGAGCTTCCCGCTTAGTTGTGGTATATTTCTTTTCCATAGTGGAAATTTTCAACTGGCAAAGTAGATCAGGTGATCGAGGTTATTGTCTCCAGCATGGGCCAAAATGACTCGCAAAGTGATTCCTAATGTATCAATATGGACATGAAATTGCTTGCTCCAATATAGGTAAACCAGGATCGGTGAACTTGCTATCTTCTCTTTTATCACATTCAAGGTAGCTTCACATTCATCAGATTGGGAAAACCTCCCAGATTTCTTCCACAGTTTCTCCAGAGGTGTGATGATCAAGCCTTAGTTGGATGAAACTTTGGTAGTATCTTGTGTGGCCAAGAGTCTATCTCAGCTACTTGATACTTGTTGGGGGAGGCATATTCAGAATTACTGCAACCTTGGCAAGATCAATGCACACTCCTTCTTTAAAAACTATATTCCGCAAGAGTGTTCTAAAGGGGAAAACAAAATGCACTTCTTCAAGTTCAAGGATATCTACAACTATTTGCAACAGTGAAACATTACTTGGAGTGAGATGGAGTGTCTATCTAATAAAATGTAAATTGTCCAATCGTCCATATACATCTCATGAAATCTGTGAATATAGTCACGGAAGGAAACAATTATGATCCTTGATAATACTATTGGTGCATTCTTTAATCCAAATCGCATAACATGGTAGGCATAACACCCCCATTCAATCGTGAAGGTGGTTTTCTTCCTATCCTCCTTTGCAATACAGATTTGGATGTAACTAGAGAACCCATCCATGAAAGAGTAGGCCTCATTAGTTGCAAGACTGTTGAGGAATTCATCATTGAATGGATTATGGAAGGGGTCATGGATGCAGGCATTATTAAAAATCCTGTAATCTACATAGAATCATATTTATTCATAATCCTTCTTGTTATGGATGAAAATAAGACTACCCACTCAGCTTCATCAACTAGGAAGATAAGTCTCGTTGCCAAAAAAATTTTAATCTCCTTCTTCACCTTCTCCTTGACCCTTGGGTTTAATCAATATGGCCAGTGCTTCATTGGTCCCACATCTGGCTTAAGCACGATATTCATTTCTCCCAACTCCCCCTTAATTCCTTTAAGCTCTGCTACTGATGAAGGGAACATGTCTTTGTACTCATGTTGGCTTATGGGGGCCTGACCCAGGTTAAAATTTATTTAGCCAAACATATCCCTACACTATTGTCCCTTTCAGCATCAGCCCGTGGAGCATGGACTGAAGTCTCACCCAAAGCAGTATGGGGGGATGCTGGAACCAAGTTTCTGCACCCTTGAGATGGATGTGATGTCGGTTTAGTCCAACTAAACCTACCTTTGTGTAGGACACTTCACACACTATTCTACCCTTTAGTACCTTCACGATTTGTTATAATTGACTTTCGCGCAACCCTAACCATATGTTGAAGTCCTTTCGCACTGCTAAGGCAGCAAACTGCGATATCTCCTAAAATACGCCAAATATCTTACTTAACTTATTAACAGGTCTTAATTATCTTCTCATAAACATATATTCTATCTTGCATTCACTTAGCCAATACAATTATACACATTTGCCCATCATATAAGCATTAAAAGTGAAATTCATACCCAATATAACAGATGCATAAAACCAGGAAATAAAGACGCAGAATTGATAGAAACTTCTCCTTATTAATACTTCCACTGTTTAGAGACTCGAATCGCCCTGCCACTTAGCTACAGGGGTCTGCGCACTCAGTTACAAACTACTAGACCTCTATGCACTCAGCTGTAGAGCTTCTTCCTACGGTACGACCCAAAACTAGACTTTACACTTCAAAACTATCTTGCATACATCATTCTTCCTTAGACATTTTGTTATTGATGCCCTTGACTACTTAGAGCTTCATTCTATTTATACAATCCCATGGTCCGCAGACCATCGGTAAACCTTCTACAATTAACTTTACATTATAAAAATAAGGGCAGACAACCCTATGACTCTTTAACAACTATGTGCTCTGCGCCCACAAAATGTGGAGTCTTTACATTGGAATTAAAAAATTGACCAAAATCTGGGCTCTAAGCCCCAAAACTTCCCTTGGGGGATCTCGTGCCCAAAAGGCCCCCAACACAAACATCGTGACTCACCCTCGAGTCACTCTGTAGGTGCATAGATCTTTGCGTGAAGACCTCCCAACTCTAATTGGATCGCTGCAAGTTCGGTAGCGCACTGAGCGACTACCTATTGAACTTCCTCTATGTCTTGTGTGGTGACCGTTGTCGTCGAATTGCTACCCTGAATCCTTTCCTGGGTTTCTTACAGCTACACAAGCTTTACTTCAATGGAGGTTGTAAAGGTATACGCCTCATCAATCCACGAGTGTAGGCATGCTTTCAAAACTACCTCTTTATGTCGAGCAACATCCACCTGCTCCTTGAGCACCTTTTCCTGCTACATCCTTGCGAGCCTCTACGTAAGGGAAACCATCAGTGTAGTACCTTTTACCTTGTTGTATATTTGTTGCATATCATGTGCCTCTGTCTCCAAGCGCTCTATGTTCGGGTCCTCCTGCAGGGTGGTGAGGACCTCGAAAGACTGCTCGAACAGCTTCGTGCAGTCTGTCACTGCACTACTAACTGCAGCCATTGTTGTTGTGATCACGTTGGTGCATTGTTCCTTAACCTCCAGTGGAGTTGAAGGTTGTGCCTTCAACTACAATTCTACTATCTGAAGGTTCGGCTCTAGTTGAACCCTGACCATTTCAGCTCCGACGTCGCGTAACCCTGCTGCTAACTTTCGGACACGCGCCTCCACCAGTTCCTCTGCTTAGATGGCCAACTCCTGGACCATCTGATAGGCTTCCTCACAACCTGCACTATCTGTCTATTCTGTGCCACTACCTCGTTGCATTGCAGGCTTAACTTCTCAATGTTGATGTGTTGCTCGCTCATTACCTGTAGCGCATGAATCTCCCTGGTGTGTAGTTCTGTAGTGACTCCATCCTGCAAAATATAGAGCATCTCCCGAGGGAGCACAGCCATGTTTAACCAGATTCCTTTCAAGCTAATGACCATAGGCCTGTCAGCCTAATTTTCTGTAATCAGTGCTCCATCTGGTAGCACTATAATGTTGGTCATCCTAGCGCCTAGCATTTCCTCAGTCGCAGATGTACCGACTGTGAGGTTGGTTGACACTATGCTAGCCTGTAGAGTGTGCACCTACAACTCTTGTATTTGCATCCGGAGAGCCCCCAATACCATATGGTGTTGCTCCTCAAACTGCTAGAGGGCCTTCGCAATGACATCCCGCACCGTTTTGCCGATATCATGTAGCTCCCCCTTAGTGAGGGTGATTGGGTCGAACGAAGTTTTTAAGGCCTTTGTCTTCTTTTGCGGCCCTACTTGCTCTCTTGGGTGTGGATGTTTTAGCTGGGTGGACGTTGTCTGTAGGTCCGCGCCACTTTGTTTTGTGTTTGTTTCTGGCTCGGGCGAAGGCGACTTCTATCCTTCCTACTCTTCTTGTGCTATCTTCTACTTTTCCTCAACCAACTTTGCAATGTTGCGTGCCACCTAGGCCTTAGCCACTGCTTCTTCCTTCCTGTGTTTTTCCACCAGATGCACCATCTGCAGTTTCGTTACTTCATTATTATGTTGTGCGGCAGAATTTTCTGCTTTCACCACGGAGCTAGCTAGAGCATGCCACTCCGGCGGCCAAGACTCAAGGATAGTGAAAATTACATTTTCGGTCACTAAGTAAGGTAGCTCATGCCACATCTTCGTAGGGTCCTTCCGTTCCCTGATGAAGACATGGTGGAATTCTGCTTTTAACTCCATGAAGCTCTGCAGATTGTTATAGACCATGGGCGATAACCATGGCTTGTGATTAATCCCCAATCTGATGTTCATCTCCATGAACGCCCAAAAGATATTTCTCTCCCTTATCCTCTGTGTGTCCCTAGTTGCCCACAACGAAGCGTACTTCGTTACCTCTAGAAGGTCCTACGCTATCGATGAGAACTGGCTATCTTCGGGAAACTCCCATGCCACCAGTACTATTGACAGCAGGAGCCATGCATAATGGAATGTTTTACCCTACTCCTGTGCCTCGCAGAAATTCTCAAGGAACTCTCCACATAGATAATTTTCCCAATTGAACTGAACCCATTCTATGCATTGCGCTGCTAGTGCAACCACCTATGTGGGCACCTCATCCGTGCGGCACTTCCGCATCACCTTCCCTGCCAATATCTGCATCGCAACCTTGACTGCAGGGTTGTTGATGCTAGAGATGGCATACCCTCGCTTCTTCTTCTCCAACTTAAATTTATTTTTCATGGCCTCTGTAATAGCCAAATCGTCACTCTTTCCTTCTAAAATGTTCATCGGGTACTCTCCTGCACAAGGGAGCCATGTAATTATGTGAATTAGATGGTCTATGATGGGGATGGACTCCTCTAGCCACAAGCACCCATCACGCACCAAGCAGAGTAGCTGCCTGATGATGAAAATGGTCACTAGGGCATGGTGGTAATGTGACACCCAGAGCAGGTTTAGAAACCCTTCTTTCTCAACACCTCTAAGCCATTTGCATGACTCCAACTCTATTATTCAATTCGACGTGTCTTTCTTCTAGCGCATTAGTTACGTGGGCACTAAATGAAGGAACTTCTCATGGTCTTCGAGGTCCCAATATTCAAATTTTAATATGGAAACCCATCCCAAGTGCGCTCCTTCAAACACAATATCGTCAGGGAGCAGCGGAGTTTGTAGAGAGCTCTCGCTCTCATCTATATCCTTGGGCAATTTTGCCTTTACCCTTCCACGGAGGAACATATTCAGGCAACCTGGTGAGAGGGTCTGCACCCTGGGTTTCAACTTCCATCTCTACATCCTCATCCTCCACCAAGATCGCTTCAAACTCTTCCTCCTCATCAGCCTCCAAATTAATGGCCTTCCCCTTTTCCTCCATTGTGAGCTTGGCCCTCAGCGGATTTCTAGGGAAGACGCGCACTGGTATCATGGCCTAGTTATCCTTCTTAGGTCTCGGTGTGCGCAGTGATTTAGGGATCTCAGTTACTATCTCAGCGCTCTCTGGGGCTTCCATTTCCATGATTTCCTGTGCGGCTTCCTCAATGGTCATTGCTCCAGTATCCATGACTTCTTCGGGTATTGCAATAATGCGATTCCACAGTCCTCTCAACGTCTCTCGTAATTGCTCAAGTAACGAATTCACCTTCAGAATATCGAACAAGTATTGGTTCATGAATATCTAAGTATGCAACAACTTAGTCCTCAAATTTCCAAGTGTTGTTTGCTGGACAACCCTTTGTAATTTATAGTGCCTTTTGCATTTGAATTATTTTGTTACCTCCACATTCAGTCCATTAATGCTAGATTGGTGATAGATTTTCAAGAATCTACCCATAAATTTCACCTTAAATTCCTGTCGCCCGCTCCATTTGGCCTCAAACCAAGCATCGCATCATGAATAGTGACTGTAATAGTCACTTTCTGGCAAACCTATGCGCCAACGTGGCTGTCTTTGCGCTGTTGCGGACCCTGTGACACTTCGCTACTGCGCATAATCCTGAAATCACACGGTTCCTAGGAAGAGTAGTTTATAGTCCCGCACTTCCTTTCAGCTGCCTGGAGCACTAAGACTATGCTTCGGTCAACTAGTCAAGTGGTCGGGCCACCTGTGTATGGCTTCAAACCACTGCCATTCACTTTTCCTAGGAAGGGCTCTCTATTTAACTTGAACAACTATACCGCGCCACCATCTGTAATCTCCTTAATAACATATGGACCTAACCAATGCATTCTGAATTTCCCTGGGAATTTATCAAACTTACTATCTTACAACAACACCAAATCTTTTACCTTGAATGTGCGCAACTTGATGTGTCGGTCATGCCATTCCTCTTCGCGCTTCTTTTCGACCTGCTGGTGAAATACAACCAAAAATCATTCTTCTTCAATCTCTTCCAGTGGCGCGAGCCTCTCCTCCAAGGCTCTGTGATCTTTCATACCTGTGAGCGCTTTTATGCGCAAACTAGGCACGATATATTCCATAGGCATTACGGCTTCCACTCCATAGACAAGCCTAAAAGGTGTCTATCCTGTCAGTTTCTTGCATGTCGTTCGATAAGCTCATAGCACTGTAGGTATGTGTAGGTCTAATCACTTCACTGCACATTGGATACCTTGGTCAATGCAGTTTCCAGTACCTTGTTGAACACTTCTATTGTCCCATTAGCATGTGGGTGATACGGTGTGCTCTTCTAGTGATACAACTGAAATTCCTCTGTTAGTGCATTGATCGTCTCGTTCAGGAAGTGTGTACCGTGATCGCTCATCAAGATCTTTGAACATCCAAATCGCGTTAGTACATTTTCAAATAAAAACTTTGCGGCAGTCACGCCCATGCAATCCTTCACCAGCTGCGCTTCTGCCCAATGAGTCAAATACTCCATCATAGTAATAATGTACCACGCGCCTGTCTTTCCTTGAGGTTTATTAGGTCCTACAAAATCTATTTCCCACTTTTCCAAAGGTTGCAATGTCATTTGTGGATTCAAAGGCATGTCATCCCTCCACGATGGCCTTCATGTCCACTGACATACATCACATGCCTTACAATATTATTTTTAATCCTGATGAAGGGTTGGCCACCACAACCCTGCGAGTAGAATCTTCTACGCGGTTGCTCTTCCCGCATAATGTCCTCCCGCTGCGTCCCCATGAGCGTTCATGAGGATGTTTCTTTGTTCAAACTCAAGTACATACCTTCACAGTTTTTCATCATTTCCCATGTTGTATAGATGCCTAACAATGACAGAGAAATATGCCATGCGCAACACTAATTCCTTCTTCTGCTCGACAGAGTATTCTTTTGGTGTAGTTCTAGTTGTTAGAAAGTGAATTATATCTTCAAAATGTCCATTCGCTACATGCACAGTAAAGAGATGTGTGTCAGGTAATCCTTCTTCCAAATTAGTAGGTTCCTCCCCAGTCTCAATGCGCAATAGGTGATTTGGTCTTGCGTTCAATCATCGAGGCTTCACAACAACTTCGAAATCATATTCTTGGAATAATAAAATCCATATGCAAATGTGCCCCCCCCCCCCAACACAGGCTTATTGACTAGGTAATTTAGTGCAGAGTGATCTGAATACATCTTAAAGTGGCCTCCTTCTAGAGCACATATACCATAGCTAGTCCCTCGTGCTCAGTGGTGGAATATTTCTTCTCTGCTTTTGATGATCTGCGACTTGTGAATGCAATAAGGTGATCCAAGCCTTCTCCACCATCCTGCGTTAGTACTGCCCCCAACGTTCTACACGACGCGTCGACATGCACATGGAACTCTTTCTTCCAGTTTAGGAAGACTGGAATCGGCGTAGTAACCATCTTTTCTATCCATATATCTAGGGTTTTCTTACAGTCATCATTCCAACAAAACGTGACATCCTTTTTCAACAATTTTTCCATCAGCGCAATCATTTGGGCATAACCTTTGATAAACTTTATGTAATATCCTATATGTCCCAAAGTGGTGTACAGTTGTTTCACACTGATCGGCACTTCCAAGTTCAGAATCACCGCGATCTTCATGGGGTCTACCATCAACCCTTGTCTACAAACCACATGCCCCAATAGGTTCCCAAAAGGAATGAGGAATAGGCACTTCTTGAGGTTGAGCGTGATTTGGTCTCTTTGGCACGTATCCATCATCAAGCGCAAGCTCACTACATGGCACCTAACTAGCCCAAATACAGTCCAGTCATCAAAATAGACCTCCAAGAACTTATGAATATATTTCCTGAATGTTGCAACAACCACGCATGAAAAGATAGAAGGGGCATTTTTCAATCCACACAGAATGATAGTATATTGAAAGCAACCCCACTCAGTCGTGAAAATTGTCTTGCTCCTATCCTTCGGCGCGAATTTGATCTGGTGGTACCTCGAGAACCCATCAGTGAAAGAATATGCTTCCTAAACTCCTACATTATCCAACACTTCATCCATGAACAGAGTTGGGAATGGATCATGCACATAAGCATCATTCAATTGTCTGAGATCCACACATATCCTTATCTCATCCTTCTGCTTCTTTTGTTGTACCACCATTGGGCTTACCCAATCAGATTCTTCCATAGACTCAATGATGCCTGCTGCGAGCATTTTGTCTAGTTCTACGCGGACCTTCTCCTTGTATTTCAAATTTAAGCGGTAAAGCCTCTGCTTAAATGGTTTTGCATTGGGTTTTAATGTGATCTTCATCACTCCTAGATCTCCGATTATTCCTTTCAAATCCGTAAACTTGGTCGAGAATAAGTCTTGATATTTGCGAAGTAATTTAGCAACATTATCCACCATTGTTTCGTCCCAATAGTCTCTGATCTTCGCAAATTTTGGTTCTGCCTCCATACCTATGTTTACCTACTTAGTTTTCACCAGCACAGTTATATAAGAGTTCTCAATCTGTGGTTTGTGAACCTCGCAGTGGCCTTCTGTTTCTGGAACGTTATTATTCCGTGGATCCTCATCCTCCTCTTCAGTAGTGACATTATAACATTCCAGTGTGCGACTCAGCTGAGTAGCCCAGTTAGGTTGAATCAAGTCTACCGTCTCCACAGGTATCCTAAAGATGGTTGCTTTTACCTCTTGTAGCGCTTCATCAATACTATCCCACCCATCCTCAAAACTGAAGGTCATCATGAACCCTTCGCATAGGATATCCCATTCACATCTCCCATGGTGGAGCTCTATTTCTATATACCAGTTCATTGGTATAACATCTAGGGTATGATAGCACAGGTGCACTCACTTGGCTATATGTGCATGCGGATCATCCTGCCCATCATACTTATCTCTCAGTTGCACCTTAGGCTTCCCAAATCATACTCACATCATTCCCCTACATTCACACCAATCATCAAAGCTTCCTTTGTGTGTACCCCACCATCTCACGAACGTAGCGCACAGTACCCAGTCGAAGGCCTGGAAGCGTTGCTTTTCTAGCACCTCCCTTTCAAAGGCATCCAAGAAGGCATCTACCTCATTTAGAACATCATATGTAGGTAGATCTCCTACTTCTGTCGACATGCAACGCAACGACCTTGTCATCATATTTCAGTTCAGTGTAGTTACTTCGTGTAACCAATTCTACCATTGTTCTACTTCTTCATCGGAATCCGAAGTGCAAGAACTTTCACTCTCCCATGTAATTCTTCCATCCATGGTGGGATTCATCCAGTCTTGGTCTCACACTGTTATCTTGTAGATGTAGTCCAGATCATCATCACTTTCATAGCCACAAACTAACTCCGTATAGCGCGATCCTTCAGCAGGGTCTAGGGTTATAATTATGCACAGTGACTTCTTTCCAAAGATCATTTTCCGCTTCTTTAGATTAATTACCCCATTAATGTCAATGGCCCAATCAATTCCTAGGAGTGCGGGGTAGGGATTTCTGTCATCAAGAATCTCTATTACTTTGAAATCTGCCAATGTGCTTGCTCCCTCAATATCCACAGTTATTCCCTACAATTTCCCCATAGGTATTATTTTCTGCTAATTCACCATTCTCAGCTGAATCAGAGACCATTGCAGCGTAGGTCTTCCCATTCGCTCCCATGTCTGCTTCAACATAAAATTTGCATCTGATCCCAAATCCAAAATGACTTGATCCATCTCATATTCTCTGATTTGCGTGGTAAGTCTCATTTCATGTCACGTTCTTGTTTTATGTTTTACAATTTTCTGGATTACACACGGTTCTCCTAGCACGGTCCCAATGCATCTATTGATGAGCTTCTATAACCCTTTCACAGCCTTATTGTTGCACAGTAACTTCATACATGTTTCAAGGAAAGTTGTCGGCATGGATGCATCCATTTTCGGCTCTGGTTTATCTTTTCTTCCTGAAGTGGAGATATCAACAATCTCTTCTTAGCTTCCATGAATGTTTCCTGAGCACGCTCCAAATCAAACTTTGCTTCCTTCACCTGAGCTTTGAAAACCCAAGTTCTATCTTCTGGATGGTTTCCTTTGTCATCTCCTATCACAATTCCACTTCAAAGCACAATGTTTACATTCGGGTCTTCCTCGCACGGCTCAAACCTCATCATCTATAGGTTCTGAGTCGGGGGAGGTAGTAGCATTCCTTTGTCACGTATCCTAGCTATCATTGTAGGACAATCTTCTGTCTCATGATTGAATAGCATGCAATACTTGCACAATAGGCGCGTTGGATTGGTGAAATCACGAGCATAGTGTCCTGGCCCTCCACAATTGTAGCAAATCAATTGTCCGCGAACTCTACCAAGTCCTCCTTCGCCTCGGCCTCATCTGTGCCTCTGAAATCTTGTTCGTGCCATTCCTGCATTTTGTTCAAGCGGTTGTGTTTCAGCCTGAACCCTATAGGTGGGGGTTCTATCGATCATCAACTCATAACTTTTGCAGGCATGCTTGTCATGTCCCACCAACCTGCAAAATTTGTTGAACAACTATTACGAATTTTGCGTATAATTTTGTAACAAGTGATAATTGTCCGTGTCATGTTTTCTAGCTATTTGACAGATCACGCACCACAAAGCAGGCACTGCATTAGGTCCTGCTTAAGCTTATGGTCTTAACAGCCTCGGTCCTCCTCCTACGAGGTAATTTGTAAAAACCAGGCAGTGGTCTTTGTCATGACCCTGGCTCTTGCATTTTACACACCACACTTCTTCGCGCACTTCTGGTCGAACCGTCCTATCCTATTTTAGACTCTACATCTCAAGACACATATTCTTCATTTGCGCGTGGATCTGTTAAACTCCCAAATTAGGATCTTACATCGGGGTCTCATGTAGCCTCATAGCAATCTGTAAGGCCTTTGCCTGAGTTGTTATCTTTTGCTACGATAGCACACTCTTTAAATGTGGTAGTAGCGAAGCTACAAGCCACTCGCGATGTTTTCCATCTGTCAGATTCATATTTGCTTCACGAATTGTACATTTCAACATCTGATCTAGTTCCCAAAGAGTCTCGCTTGGTAGCATTGTGATCTCTTTAAATCCCATGATCGACTGCACTTCAGATTTAGGCCTGCTAAATTCCCTATTTAGCGCTACTTAGATATCTGTGATTCTCTCATTCAGGTTATCATTGGAGTACTTAATATATCATATTAGCGCGCGATCTTGCAGGGCGCTAACTAGTGTCGCATTCTTTATATAGTCATTTGTAACACCTTGCGCTTCTCGTACAACCCTTACAATGAACTAGAATTGGTCCAGATCCTCATTTCCCAAACCTTTGAACACAGGCAACTTCACTGATATAAAACTTGCCCAATTCTGACACTGGACCAAAACTGACCCCTAGAAAATGTGCTCCACCAAGGTTCCACCCCCTGTCATAGGCCTGCTCATGGTTCTGCATCCTAAAAATCATATGTCTTGAAAAATGTGTGCGCTCCCTCCTCCAGGTGCACTGTGAAAAAAGGTTGATATAAGGTTCGGAGGGCAAATAAACCCATGAAACCAGTTTGGCACACTGGTTCAAAATGTAAAATGGTTGAGGAGGGGTCGAGGGATCAAATCCCACCCCTCCCAGTTTAACATAACATATATTATTTTGATTTAATTTGGGCAGTGGGTCCCTGTTCTTAGTGGCCCGCTCCCCCATCTCCGCCATATGCGTTTCGTGGCAAGCTAATGTGGAAGGATGACAGGGTTGACTGTGTTCCCCTCAACACTATTTACATAATATCATTGTGGTGGGTACCCGGTGCGGCAGGGTCATGGCCGCCCGCCCCATTATTTAAGGTGACTGTTATGTGGTGGTTTTGGGGGTGTCGGGGTCATGGCCACCCGCCCCATATTTTTATATATATTTTTTATTTAAAAATAAATAACATTCCTACCACCCATTTAGAAATTTTCTAGAACCTTAGGCGATATTAGACAAATTAAAGAACCCACAATTTCACCCAGAAAACTAGTTGGATTCCGGTGACAGATTCTTACCAAATTGCACGCTGCTTAAGCCTGCCACATGGGTAAGTCAACCTCGAAATTTGACCTCTTCTATCTTCTTCATACAGACTCAAATTGGAGTGTCGTTCGCACCGTTGGAATTAGGGTGTTGAGCACTTTGATATGATGTCAAGTTAATTGACCTTCTGCCACTTTGAATTTTGAGCCTTTTTCATGCCACTGGTGTGTAGAGATCCACCTGCATCAATCCTCCCCATTAAGGAGCTTTTGAACCGCCAAAAACTTTATCATCCAGTTGGCAAGTGAGGGAATTGTTCCCTCACTCTTTCTTTTTCCAACCATTTTGCCTTACTAGGGTGCATCCCTTTGAAACCAACTCGAAGGTATTCCACATCTCACCGTCGTGAAGTCCTAGCTCTTCTTTCAAGGATGATATCTTCAAGAAACTCATCGAGATACTCTGGTGCAAAATCATTAACTGTAGGAATTGATCCCACCTCTTCGGTGTCCATAATCAATGGTGGCTCATAAAGCTTTAAATTTTCCACATTCACTATGGAGTACATTTGCATATATGTCCCCAAATCAAGACAAAAGGCATTGCCTCCAATCTTCTCCAAGATGGTGAATGGACCATACTGGATTGGTCACAACTTCTTCCCTTCTCCCTTCATTCTGTCCTTGCTAATATGGAACTACACTTTGTCACCCACTTGAATTTGATGGTCAACTCGGTGTTTTTCATGTCGAGCCTTGTATCGAGCTTGACTTTTCTCCAATTGCTCATTGAAAATAACAACAAGGAATGCTAAATATAGAAGTGCTAGATTTAGTACTACTATAAATAGCATTTTGGGATACCTTCCTATTTTAGTTAGCCCCTGAACTAAAATAGAGAAGTAAAATTCGAATTTGATCTTAGCAGCTCTTTGTAAAATAATTAATTAATTCACCATGAGTTAATTAGCTGAAGAAAATGAAAAATAAAGTCTATGTGGGGACATGCAATAGTTTCTCCATTGATTGAGGAATTTATCCATCAGTTAAAGAGAAGGATGAGTTGTAATTAGTTGGCTCAGTTAACCGAGTCAAGTCCAGTTAGATTAATTCAAACAGTTTGTTGAATTAATTGTGAGTTCAGTTAGTTAATGCATGCATGCATGTAACTGTTGCACTTTAGATAACTGAATATTTTCTCATAAATAACTCATGCATGTCAGTTCAGACAGAGACCCAGTTGAGATCAGATGGAGGGGCAGTGCACTATCAATTGTAGGAATATTCCATTGTGAATATCTCTTACATGCAGAAGGAATTCTTTCCTTGAGGATTGCGCAATTACGTCTTCAGTTTTTGTGAGTGTGATGAGGCCAATTCACACATGTGGCATCATTAGACCCCAAGAAAAACCGCGCAAGGAAATACGAGGCTTGGAGGGATTGAGGAGGACATATGTTGTGTCTATTCAGTCTATGAGCTGTATTGTTTGATTGCAGAGAGAGCGGGATAGCTTGAGAGCTAATTCTTTTTGTAACTTGAACATATTTCCACTTGTATGATAATATAGAGATTGGGGTTTTATGCTAAGGCTTTCCCTGGGTTATTTCTTTTGTGTTATGTGTGATTGATTTCTCATTCTCAATTATATGTGTTCTCATTGATCTTGCTCATATTCGATTAAGCTTCCGCAAAGTTGTTGTAGAAGTAGATCTTGTATTTTTCTATAGTATATTGCATAATCTTTTGATCTACAGTGGGAATTTCTACATGGTATCAGAGCAAAGGTGATCAAAGCGAAGAATGGTATACAAGAAGGGAGAAGTTTGAGGTTTGAGGTTCCTGCATATAGAAATCAAGTTCCTATCACATCTCAATTTCACCAATGGCGTTTAATGGTTTCAGACTCGAGTATGCCCTTAATGGTAGCTTGAATTATATTTCCTGGAAGGATCGCATGGAAGCAATATTAGAGGATAACATTCTAAATGACTTCATTGATCAAGAAGTCCCCAAGCCGACTGATGCTACATAATTAGCGGAATGGAAGAAATGTGTGGCTATATCAAGGAGAATCCTCCTAGAGGGAGTTCGAGACCACATTGTCTCGAGCCTCCATGGGAAGGAGACACCATTTTCAATGTGGAAAACATTGAAAGATCTATATAAGAACTGCAATGATCAGAGGAAGTTGGCGCTGAAAGAAAAGATTTGGAAAATCAAGTGTGAAAAGGGCAACACGATCTCTACATATCTGAACAAGGTCACCACCTACAAGGATGGGCTTGGAAGTGTAGGGATCACGATCGCTGATGATTATATGGTGAGTCTTGCACTCCTTAGTCTTCCTAAGAGCTAGCATAGCTACCAAGACTTGGTTAATGGAAAATAAAAACTACTAGATTGGGAACGACCTTGGTCAGATCTGATGCAAGAGGAGATAAGAAGAAGCACCAGATATGGATCCTCATCAAAGCAAGATGATGAGGAAAATATAGCCTTAGCGAGTAAGGTGAGGAAATGGAAAGGGAAGGCGTCCCATCCCAAATCTGGTTCTTCCCATGGTGGGAAGAAGTTTGAAAAATCAAAAGTGTGATGCTTTCATTGTCGTGAAGTGGGCCATTATGCTATGAATTTTCCACAAAAGAAATCCAATAAGGGATCCTCAAAGGGATCTGATGGTGAGGCACTGGCCTCACAATTTGAGTTGGATTTCTCTCTTATCACATGCATGGTTTCATCCATGGTGGGATGTGTGTGTTACCTGGATAGTGGAGCTTCATTCCACATGTTAGGTGACAATAATATTTTCAGTACCTTGGAGGAGAAGGATCTCCATATGTGGATCGAGATGGGCGATGATGGAAAGTATCGTGTTTCGGGTGAAGGTACGGTTGTGTTTCAGAGGGAGCATGGAGCTCCCTTCACCCTGACTGATGTAAAGTATGTACCAGGTCTGAAGAAGAATCTTGTGTTTGTCACTATGCTAGAAGATAAAGGTTATGATGTAATCTTTAGTAAAGGAAAGGTATTCATGAGGCATATCGGTACTGGACAGACAAAGGGAATTGGGATTCGAGTAAAAAATCTCTACAAGCTGGAGGTAGATGACTGTGTTGCATTGATTTCCAAAGCTGAGATGGTGCAGAGCCAAGATGTTGGCGAGATATGGCATAGAATACTGGGCCACTTGCACCATGGAGCTCTGAAGATCATGCAGTAGATTTCTACTGGGCTACCCAAGGGAAAATTGGAGCAGATGAATACATGAAAAGGTTGTACCCTGGGTAAGTATGCAAAGTCTTCCTTTCCGGATCAAGACAATAGAGCTGGAGCAACCCTAGAGCGAGTTCACTCAGATGTTTGTGGACCTTTCTCTACGGCCTCCACCGCTAAACAAAGGTACTTTGTTATTTTTATTGATGATTTTTCTCGTAGATGCTGGATCTACTTTATGCAAAAGAAGGATTAGACCTTCTTGAGGTTTTGTGAGTTTAAAGCCTTGGCAAAGAAAGAATTTGGAAAGAAAATAAAAGCCTTGCATAGCAACAATGGTGGAGAGTATGTCTCCCAACAGTTTAAAGACTTCTGCGTTGTAGAAGGAATTAAAAAGGAATTGACGACACCCCATGACCCACAATAGAATGGGTTGGCCAAAGGGAAGAACAAATCGATTGTGGGAGCATCTCGAACGATGTTGCATGACCAAATCCTACCACTACATTTGTGAGCTAAGGCATTGAATACAGTAGTATACTTGCAGAACAGAAGCCCGCACCGTATACTAGGGATGAAGACACCTATGGAGGCCTTTCCCGGGAAGCAGCCAGATGTGAGTCACTTCCGAATCTTTGGATCATCAGTTTACTGTCATGTGACCAAAGATGCCCAGAAGAAGATGGATCAAATAGTTGAGTTGGGAATACTTGTGGGGTACACGGATACACCCCACAACTATCAGGTGTACCTGCCTACTAGTCAGAGGACATTGATACGTAGGGATCTAAAGTTTGATGAGCAGTAAGCCATGCGATTATCACTTGAGAGGGAGCTAAAGTTGCATGTAGAGGAGGAACATTCAGTTCTTAAGGAGGAGGAGCCTCAGATTGATGCAAAGCAACTGCATGTAGAGGATTCGAGAGTGGAGACATCCACTCATGCTGAGACTTCCAGAGATGGGTGGAAATGCTCAAGGGAAGCTGACAGGTTGATGCTAGATGTGTGGGAGAATGTGGGACAGCCATCTTCTCAGCGCAAACAAAGGAGGTCACCCGAGCGGTACATTGGGTACATGGCCTTGGTTGGGGAGTGTGTAGATACCGAACCTTCTTCATTTGAGGAGGCAATGCTGCAACCAGCCTGGGTTGATGCAATGGTAGAGGAGTATGACTCTATCATTCGAAACAGTGTGTGGGATGTTATCTCAAGACCTCAGGGAAAGTCAGTGGTGAGTTCCAGATGGCTTTACAAATTTAAGTAGACAGCTTATGGCAGCGTTGAGAAACATAAACCAAATTTTGTTGCCCGAGGTTTCTCACAGGTTGAGGGGATCGACTACAATGATATATTTTCTCCTGTAGCAATGTACTCATTTATTAGGTCGATGTTGGCACTATTAGCTTAGATGGGTTGGAAGATCCATCAGATGGACATGAAGACATCATTCCTCAATGGGAAGATTGAGGAGGAGGTGTACATTAAGCAAGCAGAGGGTTTCGAGACCTTCGATCGTGAGTCGCATGTGTGCCGACTCAAGAGGGCTTTGATTGGGCTGAAGCAAGCACCCTGTGCTTGGTACACCAGGATCGACAACTAGTCACCAGATTGGGCTTCAACAAGAGTGAAGCAGATGCGAACCTTTACCATATCATGGTAGAAGGTAAACCATTGATCATTGTTCTTTATGTCGATCTGATTTTGACAGGTGATGATCAGCTAATACAGTCTTGCAAGGAGGACCTTGCAAGAGAGTTCGAAATGAAAGACATGGGTCTTATGCACTACTTTCTAGGCATGGAGGTGTGGCAGAAAGATGGTGAAGTATTTGTGTCTCAAGGAAAGTATGCCAATGAGATACTCGGGTGCTTTCACATGGAGAAGTGCAAGCCCATGCAAACTCCTCTAGCTGGGAACTAGAGGAAGGAGGATGCTACTTCAGGTGAGTAGCTGCTACTATTTATCGGCAGCTGGTGGGTTCACTTATTTATCTGGTGAACGCACGACCCAACTTATGCTTTGCGGTGAACCAACTGAGTCAAGTTATGGTTCAACCTACCAAGTTGTTTTGGAAGGCAGCGAAGCATGTGCTGAGATACCTCAAAGGCACATCTCAATTCGGATTGTGGTATAGATGGACAGAGGGAGTGAAGCTTCAGGGCTTCACAGATGCGGATTGGACAGGGAATCCATTACATCGGAAGAGCACTTCTGGAAGAATATTCAACCTTGGTTCAGTTGCAATTTCCTGCTATAGCAAGAAACAGAGGTCAGTTGCACTTAGCTCAGCAGAGGCTGAATACATGGCTGCTAGTCACGCTGCATGTGAGGCCATTTGGATGTGGAAGATTCTAGTGTGATTGTTTGGTCAAAGGATGGATCCAACCATGATCTACTGTGATAATCAGAGTTATATCAAACTCTCTGAGAATCCAGTTTTTCATGACAGGTCCAAGCACATTGATATTTGGTACCACCATCTTTGAGACTATGTGGTTAAGAGGATCATGTTGTTGTTGTATGTTTCGACTAAGGAATAGGATACAGATATTTTGACTAAGGCATTGTAAAAATGTAAGTTCAAGTTCCACGGAGACAAGATTGGGGTTACTGATAATCCCTTTCTTATTGAGAGGGAGTGTTGAAAATAGCAACAAGAAATGCTAAATATAGAAGTGCTAAATTTAGTACTACTATAAACAGCATTTCGAGATACCTTCCTATTTTAGTTAGTCCTCGAACTAAAATAGAGAAGTAAAATTTGAATTTGATCTTAGCAGATGTTTGTAAAATAATTAATTAATTCACCATGAGTTAATTAGCTGAAGAAAATCAAACATGAAGTCTATGTGGGGACATGCAACAATTTCTCCATTGATTGAGGAATTTATCCATCAGTTAAAGAGATAAGGATGAGTTGTAATATTGAGTTGTAATTAGTTGGCTCAGTTAACTAAGTGAAGTCTAGTTATATTAATTCAAACAGTTTGTTGAATTAATTGTGAGTTCAGTTAGTTAATGCATGCATGCATGTAACTGCTTGCACTTTCAAATAACTGAATTATTCTCTCATAAATAACTCATGCATGTTAGTTCAGACAGAGACCCAGTTGAGATCAGATGGAGGGGCAGTGTACTATCAGTTGCAGGAATATTCCATTGTGAATATCTCTAGCATGCAAAAGGAATTCTTTCCTTGAGGATTGTGCAGTTACTTCTTCAGTTTTGTGAGTGTGATGAGGCCAATTCACACATGTGGCATCACTGGACCCCAAGAAAAACTGCGCAACGAAATACGAGGCTTGGAGGGCTTGAGGAGGACATATGTTGTGTCTATTCAGTCTGTGAGCTGTATTGTTTGATTGCAAAGACAGCAGGATAGCTTGAGAGATGATTCTTTTTGTAACTTGAACATATTTCCACTTGTATGATAATACAGAGATTGGGGTTTTAGGCTGAGGCTTTCCCTGGGTTATTTCTTCTGTGTTATATGTGATTAATTTCTCATTCTCAGTTATATGTGTTCTCATTGATATTGCTCATATTTGATTAAGCTTCCGCAAAGTTGTTGTAGAAGTAGATCTTCTATTTTGCTTTAGTATATTGCATAATCTATTGATCTACAGTGGGAATTTCTACACTGCTCCTGTACTGCTTGGTGAATCAACTGGATCCCTTGAATGAACCACTGTGCTTTGTCCCTGTCATCATCTCCACTGGAGTAATCTTCCCTTCCAAAGACCATATCAAAAGGATCTTTGGGTAGGTAGCCATAACATGTCTCAAATGGTGAACAATGCGTAGATGAGTGCACTGCTTGATTGTAGGAATGTTGCAAATATGGAAGATGCTCATCCACCAACTTAGGATATTTTCCACAATAGCCTCGCAATAAATGTACCATGGTGTGGTTGACAATGTTAGGATATTCCGACACATAGGAATAGTTAAGTTCAACTTGGTCTAGTATAGAGTTAAGTATAGAGTTAGGTAAAGTGTGTTTCTTTACCGTTGTACATTTTGTAACTTACAATCCGACGGTCACGATATGTAGTGATCCGACGGGTCATTCTCTCCTCGGTATTACCGACACTTGATCCGTGGCTTGACACCCGATTGGTCCATGAATTCTATTTAAAGCGCATGGAGGGTCATTTGTAGGTTCACCGTGCATGAGAGAAGCTTATGTAATTTTCATTCTTTTATTAATAAATTGCCTGTAGTAGCCACGTTGGCGCAGGCCGTGGACTGTTTCCCTCTCTGAGGGTTTTAACCACGTCAAAATACTGGTGTATTGATCTGTGATCTGTTTGTGAGCGGTGTCCTTTTGGTGTTCTATCTGAGGAACTTACCCTGTAAATTCTTACAATCCTGATTCCAATGGTGCAAACAACACTCGAATTCGAGCTCATATGAAGAAGTTAGAGCAAGTCAAATTACAAGTTTGATTTGGACAGGTGGCAGGAGAAAATGACATGGAAGATACTTTAGCGAATGAAGAAGCGCCAAGTGGCAGGATGCCATTGGCCTTGTAGTTCGCTGATTGCAGAAGTCAGAGGTTCACGGTTAAAGAATCACCCCTAACATACCGGGTTATGATTGTGATATCAAAATCATAGATCAGAGGTAGGTTGATAGTTACAAATCGGTCCCAAGTGGGAAAGGGTGTGATGCAATGATCACATATTGCACATTGCAAAGGGACATCATTTAAATAATTGGTCCCCGACAAATTTAGGGTTAGGATTGTGATATCACATCGCATATCACACATCACAGCACCCCATCAATAGTAACACCCTCAACCCCCCAATTGCGATACATCGAAAGGCCTGTGGACGCAACACGATTATATACTACAGTTTAAAAGCCCGTCGGGTTTGCTGTTATTGTAGATCATTTATCGCCAAGGATTGAGGTCTGTCTGCCGATTGTGATAACGTCGATTTCCCAGATGCAATACAATATAGGCTGTGGTTTTTAAAACCCATCAGGTTTGTCAGTTCGCACATCACATATCACACAGCGTAGCGGCTCACTATGGAGAATCACCCCTGGCTCCGATTGATTGTGATTTGTGATTTCTTCACTGGATCCGATGAATTATGGATCTCAGTTGATATTTCTATCGATTCCACTTTTTATCATAGATCGCTCATCGCTTATGGTAAAGGCACGAGGTATGTACGTCAGGTTGAGGAGTAATACACTGATTCATCCGCTAGTTTGAGGCTTAAATGCAAAACGATCTGTGTGAATTGTTGTCAAGGGATGTTCCTCTATGTTTAATAGGTTTTTACCGTCATACTATTCAGGGTACAAGAATTTTTGTTTGAAACAACCCATGTGCTAAACTTGTCATTTGGTTAAAACTGCCTGGATTGTGAAGTATCCTACCCATTAGAATATAAAGTGGGCTATCCGCATAACGAGAGTGGGAGAGAAGCAGAGAGCAGCATAGATTTACAGAGCCAGCAGCAGCACTTGCACCTAGCAGATGATCAGAACCTTACCTCAGAAATCAAAAGGTTTCAAGAAGGTGCAGAACATCCTTTTATTAGAATTGGGTGTTTGGATAGGCGATTCTGCACAATTTTTCACCAGAAAGTCAGTGGTGCTCTCTGTTTCTAGAGATGGGTTCTCCATTTGTCATCTATCTTCCAGAGTGGAGGTATAAGGGTGTTTATGTAAAATATTCTTGTGCTTCTTCTCCTTTCATGCTATTTAATGAATGAAGGCCTCCCCACTATTGAGTAGGGCCTAAAGATGTAGTCCAAATTGGATGAACTCCGTAATCAATTCTCTATGTCTTGATTTCATGCATGATTATGTATTTTTTTAATCTTCGTTTTATATTCTTATGTTCCATGGTTTTGTAAGTTCTCTATTATATGTAATTTAATAATGCATCCATAGCAAAAAATTCTTGGATCAAGGGTTGTCCCACTGGTATGTTTTTGGGAAATCTAGAAATCTCGGAGAAAGAACATATTTGATGGAATCCCACTTAATATTCATCATACTATCCACAACATCCCAACTTGGATGCGGACTCTGCTGTCACAACAATCTAGGCCTTTGTTGTCACAACAACCTAGCCTGATCGGGCCCCCAGATACACTTCGGATCCGGTTGGTTACTTTGATGGCGTGGAATAACATGGTATCTGCGACTACGATTTATGGATTTGTGTAGATGAAGATAAATAATACAAGATACATTAGTGGGGAGGTAGCAGAACCAACATGAAAGTGGAGGTTATGGCCCTCTAGAGATTATTATGGTTTGCAAATTTCTTGAACATGCCTACATTGAACATATATGGGGACTCACAAGCCATTGTTAACCATGTGCTGGGAAAGTAATTCATACAACAATCACATCTACATGGATGAATTGTAAAAATTGGGCATCTCATGACCACCTTTCAAGATATTTCTATACAACACTTCTGCCACATTCACAACTCCACAACGGATGCTTATGGTTTGCAAATTTCTTGAACATGCCTACACTGAACATATATGGGGACTCACAAGCCATTGTTAACCATGTGCTGGGAAAGTAATTCATACAACAATCACATCTACATGGATGAATTGTAAAAATTCGGCATCTCATGACCACCTTTCAAGATATTTCTATACAACACTTCTGCCACATTCACAACTCCACAACGGATGCTTTGTCCAAACTTGGCATCATGGCTCCACAAGATGGTTTTCAAATGGAGATTGACCATATCACACACGACGCGGGCTTTCACCCATTTCGATGATGGAAGTCTCATTGGCTTCATGTCTTTCTCGGCACAATCGAAGTTCTCTATGCTGCACTATTTTGATTCTCCTACTACATATTTTATGAACCTGAATCATATGTGTTTGGGTCTTTAATTTCGTGCTTTTTCCTTTCACTATGATGCTTAAATTGTTACTATATGTGGATACACTTCTCTGATTACTGTGATGCTATTTTGCACCACTGGGTTGATTTTCTGGATGATCATATGCCCTCAATATTTTCAAACATGTACTGGTTTTATTTTACATTAATACCCACGTTTTTTCATTCTGGACCAAAAAAAAAAATTCTTGTTCCTGTGTTTTGTATTGGATAAATGCAAAACCTCATTATCCATACATGCAATAAGCGTCTTTCTAGTGATTGGTTGTGATATGTCATAAACAAGACTGTGAATTCTATCATTAACAAGACCACGATATCTCTACTAAATCATACTTGGAGCTCTTCTATAACAAGAACTGGCCCTTCTTGCCTTCCAGCTATAAAAGGACTAAAGAATAGATAATGGTAAGTTCTTGACTTCTTCGACAATACAAAGAGACGCTAAATAGAAAACACCAACAATTAAACCATTGCTTAGCTCCTCAAACTCACATACTGATAAAAGTAATTTGTTCTCTTTATGTCACAGTTGCAGGGATAAAACCATTCTACAGAACGTGCACACTAATGCGTATAGTGGATAACATTTATGACCACCAATTGATGTATTAATCAATCTAAAAATACACGTGCCAGAAAATATTCCACGCACCAATCACACCACCAATCGATGTATTCATCAATTGAAAAATACATGTGCCAGAAAAATATTTCACGCGCTCAAGTAATCACAACAACCTATCCACAAATCTATTTCCAAATGAAGCTTTAAAAGTGTGAACCTGAATCATCCTGGTAATTGCTTCTTCTACAATCTCTGTTTAGCCATGAAATTTGTTGCAGCAGAGAGAGTATACTAGACCAGTGCGTAGTTTAGATGATCCTGCGGCATAAATAAGTACCGAAAAAAAGTACTAGCATCCTTGGGAAGAGGATATGGGTTGCTAGCATTATTTGCTTCCTCAATTTCTTCTACATAAAGTGCATTTTAAGAAGTCCAACTACGCAAACTATAGTAGGCACATCCACTTAAAACCATTGGTGAGAGCTACGATCATTCAGAGGCATGAAAATGTTTGGGCTTCCACTTCCATGTACGACTCCACTTTCACCATTTTAAAATAAGAATCCACATCCTTCACATTAGCAAGTTCATTTAACCAAAATTTCCACCAAGAGCCTCCTTTAGAATTATCATTCTTTGATGAGATCATATTCTCATGAGACATGGCTATAAGTGAGTTTTCAGAAGTTTTATTTCACCAACTGCATAGAACCTATCCTCGCCTAACCAATACAGGTATCTGCGCAGTTCCATTCTGTTTCACATGCATTAGTGGTGTCACGACATAATACCCATTCTCTGTAACTCTGAAGATGCATTAGTGGTGTCACGGGTTTATTGATTTGCATCATAAACCCGTTGATAGACCACCTTCCTGAACTCTAAAGAGCTTAATTTTTTCTTTTGATAGGATATTAGAAGCTTCTAGCAGGACACTAGTTAGAAGAATGGGATCTTGCTCCAACCTCTTTTGTCTGTGCTCAATCAACTCCATCTTATTCGGGCATATGAAAAGCTGCCAGGTGCCCAGTCCAAAAATAGCAACTCCATGTATGAACAACAATAGTTCTGACCACCTCCATTTCACCTTATCTTGAGACTCGACAATAAAGGTTGATTATTCTGAAGCTACAGGAAGGTAGGCAAGGATCTCAGCTCTGCCATAACAATTGGAGAAAACCAACTTGGTATTTTCGAGCTTTCAATTTGTGATATTGCTTCCTCTAAGTCTCCCAGCTAGTGCAACCGTAGCTGTCGATACTTCAAAAATTTAAAACACTGACTTTGTTTCCTTTACTTCATCTCAACGAACTCTCTGCTCTTGATCTATCATTGTTACTCACCTCTACGGTTACCATTATCCTTTGAATCCACAACCCAAGATACATATTCATGGCCTCATGAATCAGACAATGTAAACAATCTCACAGGGAAATCTTCGTCGTATGATTACATGCTATTTTTATAGATGTTAAATTGATTTATTAGTAAAGGGTGACGGTTTGAGAATGGCACAATACACCTTCAAAGAACTTGGATGGACTTAACTCAGCGATGGCGTTGGTTGTGTAGATACGGTCACGCCACAATGCATATGCATTATCTCAGAGGCAACAATTACCACTCGACATCTTTTTTACTGACCAAAATTAGGTGTAATAAATGCACACTACTTTGTATGCTTTCATATTAGCCTTGATTGCACCAAGCATTTTATATAACGTTTCCATACAAGTTGATTCCCTTGATAGGATGCTTGCTATTTATTTTAAGCTGGCTACCAATCTCCTCTTCAGTTCTCCTAGCTTTCTTCCATTGATTTTCAAGATCCGAAATTTCTTTCTTGGAAACACATTCTTTTTCTTCGAGATTTTGAAGTAATTTATTCAGATCTCTATTATGTAATGTGATTTTCTCTATCAATATTGATTGATATTTGTTTTCTGCTTCAAGGGTGATTAATATTTTAAGTTCATCATTCTCAAATGTAGCAAGAAAATTTTAATTTGACTTTGCCTTGGTCAAACTAGAGAAAATTCGAATTTTTATTTCAGCATAAATATTGGAGGTAGTTAATTGAGGTGACATGGAATTTGTCACTTATTTAACCCAACTAATTTGAGTTGGGGAAGCTTGAGTTCAGTTCAGTATGTTTGATTGCTTATTTTTAGAAATTTATTTAAGTTAATTTGAGTTATTTTCAGTTTAACTAATTCTAACTGTCAAAAGAACTAGTGGAGGTCAAGTTGTGAAAGTGGAACTTCAACCACACTCAGTGATCAATCAATCAACTGATCAATTAGCCAAAAATAATTATTTCATGAGAATTTGAGTTATCCAGTTGAGATGGAGATTCCAAGGCAGTGTACTATTAGGTGTAGCATATTCTAATGTGTACAGGTGGTTCATGCACTTAGATGAAGGACCTAAGGCAATTGCACAATTCCATGGTGGAAAATTCCTAAAAAATAGGGGCCAATTTCTCAAGGGAACAATGCAAGGAAATAGGAGTTTGGAAGGGTTGAAAATTGGCTAAGTGTTGGCTAGATCAGTCAGTGAGCCAGAGGGATAGACTATATACTTACAGGGTGTGATCAGACTTGAGAAAGCATATGTATTTCATCTCTATTCTCTGATTAATGCAATATAGATAGTAAGGGGCTTTGAGCAGTTGATTTCCCCTAGATAAATATCTGTTCATATGTGATGTTTCCTTTTGTATGTCTATGATTTGTGTTCTAGATGGTGAATTAACTTCCACATATCAATAAAGTAGCTTTGAGTCTTGTGATTTAGTAAATCTCATGAGTAGTTTTGAATCTACACATTAATTTCTACATTGTATCAGAGCTAAAATCACTGTAGAACATAGATTTCGAATTTGTCATTGCAAGAGGCTTGAATTTGAAGATCAATGTTACAACTTTTGCTTAGGACTAATAATATCGCTTTCAATGGACTCAAGCTTGAGTATGCCTTGGAAGGAACCTTAATTTTTGTTGCGTGGAAGGACCACATGGAGGTAGTATTGGATGGAAATGGGTTGCTAGAATAATTCAAGACATATGTTGCAAAACCTCAAGCATTTGATGCCCAAAATCTTGCTCAATGGAAGAAAGATGTGGCCAAGGTGAGGAGAATCATATTGGAGGGAGTATAGGTTCACATTGTCTTGAATCTCCACAGAAAAGAGACTTCGTTCATGATGTGGAAAACATTGACTGAATTGCTCGAGAATAATAGTGACAGGACAAGATTCAAAGCATCAAGATGCAAAAGAATGACACAATTCCAGAATATCTAAGCAGGTTTACACAATGTTGTGATGAACTTGGTGGTTTTAGTGTTATTGTCTTTGAAGAAGACTTGGTAGCTCTAGCCATTTTGGGTCTTCCTAAGAGCTGGCATAACTATCAAGATTCAGTAAATGGTAGGGGGAAACTACCAAGTTCTGAGCGCTTATGGTCCAACTTGGTGCAAGAGGAAATAAGGTAGAATACCAGAGACAATACTTCATCCAAGGGTGAGGATGAGGAGAAATGTGCCTTGGACGGAAAGATGAAGAAAGGGAAAATGAATAAATCCCAATCCAAAGGATAATCTACTCAAGGGAGCAAGAAGAAAGGCTTGTACAAAATCAAGTGCTTTCATTGTCATGATTTCAGGGACTATGTCACGAAGTGTCCACACAAGAAGATAAGAAATAAGACCTTAGGAGGACCAACATGTGAAGATTTGGCTTCATAGTTCAAGCTTGATTTTACTCTCATTGCAAGCAAGGCCAGCATAGTCATGCGAAGCATGTGGTATCTCCACAATGGTGCCTCGTTCCATATGATGGGGAATATATATATATTTTTAGTAATTTGGAGGAGAAGGATATCCAAATGCACATCTATATGGGAGATGATGGAAAGTACAACACAACCGGGATTGGTGCAATCACCTTTCAGATGGAGTCAAGCTCCCCTTTCTGACTCAAGGATGTGATGTTTGTTCCAGGTCAAAAGAAGAATCTTGTCTCCATTGCAATTTTGGAAGACCATGAATATGATGTGATCTTCAACAAAGGAAAGGAATTCCTGAGACACATAGCCATGAAACAAGTGAAGTAGATCGAGGTTCATGTGAAGAACCTGTACAAGCTAGATGTGGAGGATTGTGCTGCATTGAACACAAAGGCGGAAAAGGTGTAGAGTCGTGATGTCAGTGAACTTTAGCATCGAAGACTTGGCCATTTGCATCATGGTTCTTTTAAGATCATGCAATAGATTACCACAAGCTTCCCCAAAGGAGCACTAGAGCAACATGACACATGAAAAGGGTGTACCTTAGGGAAGTACACAAAAGCCACTTTTCAGATTGGTACATAGGCCGCATGGCTCTAATGACTGAGATAGTAGAGACTAAGCCATCCTCCTTTGAGGAAGCAGTAGAGAAGTCTATATGGGTTGATGCAATGGTGGAGGAGTACAAATCCATTGTGGATAATAATGTTTAGGAAGTGGTCCCAAGACCAACAAACAAATTAGTTGTGGGTTCAAGATGGATATTCAAAGTGAAGTAAGAAGTAGACATAACAATAGAAAAGTACAAGGCCATATTTGTGGCCAAGGGGTACTCTTAGGTTGAGGGGATTGACTATGAGGAGACCTTTGTTCTTGTAATGAAGTACTCATCCATCAGATCAATCTTTGCTTTGGATGCATAGATGGGGTGTGAGATCCACTAGATGGATGCGAAAACATCATTTTTTGGTGGAGTTATTGAAGAGTAGGCATATATCAAGCAACCAGAAAGCTTCAAGAATTTTGATTGAGAGTCTCATGTGTGCAGACTCAAGTGAGCGTTGTAGAGTCTCAAGAAAGCACCCCGTGATTGGTACACCAGGATCAATAAATATCTCACGGTTTGGGCTTCACCAAAAGTGAAGCGGATGCAAACCTCTATCATATTTTGGTAGAAGGTAAATTTTTTATTATTGTCTTATATGTTGATGACTTGATTTTGATTAGTGATGAGTAGATGATCAGATATTGCAAGGAGGACCTTGAAAGAGAGTTTGAGATGAAGGACATGGGTCGCATGCACTACTTCTTTAGATTGGAAGTATGGTAAGGTGATGGGGAACTGTTTGTCTCTCAGGGAAAGAATGCCAACGAGATACTTCAAAAGTTCTGCATGGACAGGTGCAAACCCATGGAGACTCCTTTAGTGGCCAACTGGAGGAAAGAGGATGCCACTTTAAGTGAGGAAGTAGATGCTATTTTTTATTGACAGTTAGTGTGTTCACTCATGCATCTTGTGAACACATGACCATATATGTGCTTTGCAGTTAATCAGCTGAGCCAAGCTATGGTTAGTCCAACCAATTTATTTTGGAGGGAAGCTAAGAATGTTCTATGGTACCTCAAAGGCATTATGTAATTTGGACTATGGTATAGACAGACATAGGGAGTGAAGCTGTGTGGTTTCACATATGTAGATTGGGTGGGGAATCCATAAGACCATAAGAGTACATCAGGTGGAATTTTCAATGTTGGGTTTGCAATAGTTTCTTGGTACAACAGGAAGCAAACAAACTATTCCTACAAAAAAATATGTATAACCTGAGGATGAAGGATGGAGACTCGGTGACAGAGCATCTGAATGCATTTAATATTGTGGTAAGTCAGTTGTTATTTGTTGATATTAAAATTTCAGATGAAGATAAGTGCACCAATTTATTTTCTTCTCTACTAGATTCGTGGGATAGTATGGTTTTTGCAATAGGTAGCAATACAACTACCTTGAAGTTTGATGAAATAGTCTCATCCTTGCTGTTGGAGGAAATGAGACGTAAAAATGTGGAGGGACATAATGGATATGCCTTGTCTATATGAGGATGGTCCCAAAACAAATATAAAAATAAGTCCTTGAGTGGGAGATCTAAATCTCTAGGAAAACCTGTAAAGGTGTGCTGGAAATGTGGAAAGGAAGGGAAATTCAAAAAGGATTGTAGATCGAAAACTCCTAAGAAAGGAAAGGTATCTGATGATGCTCCTTCTGTAGAGGTGAAAACCACCTCAAATGGAAGTGGGGATGTGTACTTGGCTTTTTCTTCAAGTACACATATAAATAATGAGACATATTTGATTAACTCAGGTGCATCCTTTCATTTCACTCCCCATAGGGAGTGGTTCTACGAGTATGAGAAATATGATGGTGGTGATGTATTATTAGGGGATGTTAGGAAGGCTAGAATCATCAAGTGCAAAAGATTCAAGATGAAGTTGCAAGGTGGAAGGATTAGAACATTTATGGGTGTCTTACATATTCCTACATTAGCTAGAAATATGATTTCTATAAACAAGATGGATGATGCAGGTGTAAAAATAGTGTTCGAGAAAGATACCTGCAAGATGGTTCGCGGAGAACTAGTATTGATGCGGGGAGTTCAAATTGGAATTCTCTACAAGATTCTTGGTAGCACTATTATATACTGGTGCTACAGTTTTGTGGTTCCTACAGGTGGAGCAAAAAATCTAGTGGTATCTGGAGAAAATACCATGTTGTGGCATCAAAGGATTGGACATATTGGAGAGAAGGTACTTCGAATACTTCATGGTAATCATATGGTAGAAGGTATGTCTAATTTCTCTCTGGATTTCAATTTCTATGAGCATTGTGTATATGGGAAACAAAATTGGGTGAGTTTCCCCTCTAGTGCTAAGAGGGCAAAAGGGATATTAGAGCTTGTGCACAGTGATGTACTTGGACCTTTGTCGGTTCCATCACTAGGTAACTCTGTGTACTATGTATCATTTATAGATGAATTCTTAAGGAATACATGGATATATTTCTTTGGGAAGAAATTTGAAGTCTTTGATAGGTTTAAAGAGTTTAAGGCTCTGGTGGAAAACCAAACAGAGAAGAAGATAAAGGCGTTGAGGGAAGATAACAGTGGAGAGTTCTGTAAGAAGGAATTTGAAGATTTATGTACGAAGTGTGGTATAGCATGGTAGAAGACTACTACATACACACCTCATCAAAATGGAGTTGCAGAAAGAATGAACAGGTTGTTGATGGAAAAGGTAAGAAGCATGTTCAATGGTGTTGGGTTAGGAAAATAATTATGGGAAGAGGCGGTGGAGACTGCATGTTACCTGGTTAATAGATCACTTTCATCAACGTTGGAGGATAAGACTCGACATGAGGTATGGATTGGTAAGAAAATTTCTCTTTCAAATTCGAGGGTATTTGGCTATGATGCATGTGTACACGTTCTAGCCTGTGCACATCCCTGCTCGAGGCGCGATCCGTGTTAGTACCATAGTTTCTTACTATTAACCTAATATTATCTGATTACTTAAATTATCTGTATGAGCTCAATTATACTTAACAGTGTTCAGTGTTCATATAAGTGCACGCAATAAACAAAACAATATAAATGCATAGAAAATCATACAAAACCAGATACACAATATTTGGAATCAAAATTCTCTTTATTATTCTTCTTCTTGGGTTACAAACTCAACTCTGCCTTGCGCACTCAGCGGCAGGGGTCCGCGCACTCAGCTACGGACTCTACTAGGCCTCTGCACACTCAGCTGCAGAGCCTCTTCCTACTACTACAACCCAAGACACTTACACTTCCTCTCTATGCTCTACTAGATAATTCCATCAATCCATTTATCTATCCAATTCCTTAATTGTCTTTACAACTTAGAGCCTGACTCTATTTATACAATCCCATGGTCCACGGACCATGGGTAGGCCAACATGAAATTACATTACATTCAAAACTTAGGGCGGACAACCCTATGACGCAACATTCATTTCGCTCTCCACGCCCACAATTCATGAAGTCTTACAACATATTTGACCGAAACTTGGGCTTTGAGCCCCAAAACATGCTGTGGGGGATTCCATGCCCAACAACCTTTGTCGATTCCATCACTGGGTAAGTCTGTGTACTATGTATCATTTATAGATGAATTCTCAAGGAATACATGGAAATATTTCCTCGGGAAGAAATCTGAAGTCTTTGATAGGTTTAAAGAGTTTAAGGCTCTAGTGTAAAACCAAATAGAGAAGAAGATAAAGGTGTTGAGGAAAGATAACAATGGAGAGTTCTACAAAAAGGAATTGAAGAGTTATGTAAGAAGTGTGGTATAGCATGATAGAAGACTACTCCATACACACCTCATCAAAATGGAGTTGTAGAAAGAATGAATAGGTCGTTGATGGAAAAGGTAAGAAGCATGTTCAATGGCGTTGGGTTAGAAAAATAATTATGGGAAGAGGCGGTGGAGACTGCATGTTACCTAGTTAATAGATAACTTTCATCAACGTTGGAGGATAAGACTCCACATGAGGTATGGATTGGTAAGAAAATTTCTCTTTCAAATTTGAGGGTATTTGGCTATGATGCATGTGTACATGTTCCAAAGGAGAAAAGAACCAAGTTGGATAGTAAATATGAAAGGTGCATATTTACTGGGTATAAGGATGGTTTAAAAGGTTATAAGATTTAGAACCCAAAAACAAGGAAGGTTGTGTACAATGAAGATGTGGTATTTAGAGATGTGAAAGATGTTATTAAACATGAAGTCCTACCAAAGAAACATGAGAATATAAATCTACAGCAGAACAAGAATCAGAAGATGAAGATCCACAAACTCCAGTTGTGAGAAGATCATTTCAAGAAAGAAAGCAACCAAAAAGGCATAGTCTATCTGCTTTATGTTCAAACTTTTCTTTATATATTACCGATGATGATTGCAAAACTATCAGGGAGGCAGTAGATTCAAAAGATGACAAACTCTGGAAAGAGGCCATGGTTGATGAAGTGGCATCTTTGGACAAAAATGAGCCTTGGGATCTGGGTTAGTTGGCAGTTGGAAGGAAACCCATTGGAAGAAAATGGGTGTTTAAGAAGAAGATGAATGTAGAAGGTAAGGTGGAGAAATACAAAGCTCGGTTGGTAGCAAAAGGTTATTCGTAGGTGCTGGGAATATATTTTAGTGATATTTGTTTTCTTGTTGCCAAGGTATCTTCTATTAGAATACTTTATCTGTTGTTGCTTCTTTTGATTTTGAGGTAGAACAGATGGATGTGAAGAAAAAATTTCTTCACTGAGATCTAGAAGAAGATATTTACATGAAGCAACCTTAAGGCTTTGCAGTGAAGGGTAAGAAAGAACTGATATGTAGTTTAAAAAATTTATTGTATGGGTTAAAATAGTCACCAAGGATGTGGTATAAGAAATTTGATACATATATAAGAAGACTTGGCTTCACCAGAAGAAAAGAAGATCATTGTGTGTATTTTAAATTAATTGGTTTTTGTGTTATTTATTTGGTCTTGTATGTGGATGATATGCTGCTGATTGGAAATGACAAAGAAATTATCTGGGATTTGAAGATCTAGTTTTCCTCCAAATTCGACATGAAAGATCTTGATGCTGTAAACTATATTTTGGGCATGGAAATTAAATGAGAACAGGAAAAGAGGAAGCTCTGGTTAAAACATAGGAAGTATGTTGAGACAATATTGTAGAGGTATAATATGCAAGATAGTAAAGCGGTGAACGCTCGCATTCCTGTATGTGTAAGGTTATTTGTTGAATAGTGTCCCAAGACAAAAGAAGATGAAGAGGACATGTCTCATGTTCCATATGCAAGTGTAGTCAGTAGCTTGATGTATACAATGGTTTGTACTAGACCAGACATTGCACATGCAATGGGAATATTGAGCAGGTTTATGTCAAAACCAAGGAAGGAGCATTGGACAATAATGAAGTAGGTTTTCAGGTATTTGTGTGGCACTAGTGATTATGGTTTGTGCTACCAAGGAATACCAAGATTGGATAAAGTTGTGGACATTCGTGGCTTTGTTGATGCAAACTAGGCTGGAGATCTAGACCAGAGAAGATGTACAAGTGGTTATGTGTTTAACCTAATTGGAGGAGTATTCAGTTGGATGAGAAAGAGACAGTTTGTAGTGGAACCTTCAACTATAGAGGCAGAATACATGGCAACCACCCATGCAAGCAAGGAAGCAATTTGGTTGCAGAGATTGTGTTTAAGTATGGGGTTAGTACAACAAGATATAAGGATAGATTGTGACAACAAAAGTGAATTTTTCTTGGCAAAGAACTCTACTTATCATTCAAAGACAAAGCACGTTGATTTTTAGTATCACTTTGTGAGGGATATGGTTAAGGACATAAAGGTGTTGCTGGTAAAGGTGGACACATTGAAGAATGATGTAGATGCATTGACGAAGTCTGTTAGCATTGAGAATTTTTCTTGGTGTAGAGAAACTATTGTCGCTTCAGATCACACCAAAAACACAAGTGATGTAGGAGAGATAGAAAGTCCCCTAGAGAAGAGTACCTGTGCATATTGCAGACTTACTTGTGTTATTCACTAGCATTACAATACTTGTAGAAACTACATATTTATTTGTGTACTTGATTAGCCTGCAGTACCTGTGGTAGCTCAGATTTACTTTAGCTATTGGCATAGAATGATACCCATGTTATAGTTGGCTTAAAACCTTTATTAGCACTCAATTATTTCTATCACTCCACCTCCTTCCTCTTCCATATTTATGTTGGAACATTGTTGCCGAGGATTCTATTTGTTATAGCTCTATGCACCTATTTCCCTCCTTCCTCTCATTCTCTCCACCATTACTATAACTTCAGTATTAAGTTGTCTCATTTTTGTGTGTTGGCCACCAGAAGAAGACATTTCTCTTTGAGATTGCCCCGATATAGCCTCTGCATTTGGATCTATGTATTGACTCGAGTCTACCTTAATGAAGGCCTATTGAACCAAGACCCTCTTATTATATTTTTATTTACGTGATAATTGGAGTGCTCTAAAACCCCATCATAGACTATCCTCCATGCACTGTTCTACTTAAGATGTCCTAGGCACTGGTCTACAATCAACCCAGAGGCTGTATCTAGGGGGTTTCTATCTCTCCATGCCCAATTGTGAAGGATATTGGTCTGTAGGTTCTCAGTACCTTGCCAACAAGGGATTGTCCCCAGTAGGAGCCAATGTTGTCACTCACTACATTATGAGATTTTAGTTGATCAAAGTTGCTAGAGAGAAGTGAAGTTTGAAGCCATCTTCTAGGCCACAGGAGCTATTAGAGCTTAATCAAACCCTCTCCATTGCATAGTTCTCAGAAATATATTTCCAACAGTATATGGAAGTTTGAAAAGGGACTTTTAGAGCATAAGATATGGCCTATTGAAGTTAACCATGGAAAGCCAGAAGACAAGGAGAAGAGGCTTAAAGAAAATCGCAAATAGGAGCTCTGAGAGCTAATCTCATCCCAAATCAACTATCGGCGAGGTCCTGAGCATAGGCCTATGGTTTATCAATGGTTCATGGTGCTAAATGCCGATATCGTAGTCCTGCAATCTCGCACATCATAGTCCCACAATATCAGCATATCGGCTAATTAGCGGGACAAAGAGGTCACCACTCCTAAAATTTGCGATATTGCGACTTTTTGCGATATAATGTGAAATCGTTGGGGAGGGCTGAAATTTTTTAACAAAGGAAATGCATGCAAAGACAAGAACATGTGGGCCCTTTCTATCTCCTCCACATGGCGGTATGGTTTATGGAATTCGGGGGCCTTGGGCACAATAAATCCTGCAATCCTGCATATAAGCCATATCGCATTATCACAGTCCTAAAATCCTATAGTCCTACATTCCTGCAATATTAGGAATCAACGGAGTAAAGGGGCTACCACTTTAAAAATCTTGCAATCATGTCGATTTTCTATACAATGTTAAATCGTCGTGGAGGGGCCGATTCTATTTAACAAAGGAATTCACGAAAAAACCAAGGCTAGGCGGGCCATTTTCTCTCTCCTCCAAGGGGACACGTGGTGCAATCCCATTGGCCCGTATGTATGACATGGTATATGACATCATCAATGATGTGGCAATACGAAAGTGACGTGGCAGTACGGGTGACACGTGACACACAGATTCGACATTTTCAAGGGTCCTATGGGGGCATTTTCGGGTGACACATGTCACTAATCACAAGGTGACACGTGGTAGTGATGACATCAACCCCGTAGATCACCAATCAACAGTCACACAGGTTAAAACAAGCCTACACCAAATTCTCCCTGGCTTTTGATTGCAATATTCGGGGGTTTCTTCTCGGATGCGATATTTCATGTGTTCCACCCTATAAGGATTTCATGTCTAAACAAGTCGGCCCACACTATGAAAAGAAGTGAAAGGGTCTTCCTCTCCCATGTTGCAATTGCAATGTCCTAGGTGGTCCTGATCCCACTAATCGGTGATCACAATGTTAAGGGGAAATGCTAAAGGAAAACATATCAAGCGTCGGGATGTGGGATTCCACATAAAAAAGGAAAAAGGCCTCAGATAGGAGCTTGAAGGCCTTAGCGCCTGAGGACTTAGCACTTGGTCGCAACCCTTAGTCATATGAAGGAAATAGCGGAAAAGGTCCATATCATAAGGGGCCTAAGGGGGAATCAGAACATGTCTGTTTCATGATATTTCAGTGATAAAGGCCCGCACTCGAAAGACTTCTTGTTACATTGTAAACACATCCCTAGGCAGACCAGGTGCATGATACAGATCTTTTAAAGACGGATGGTTCAGTAGCTCCAACATTGAATAAGAGTATGGTGTAGCAGTGCATCAGTTTGGGGGGCTTAGGAGCACTTAATGATTTGACATGGGGCTCCACTCAACTTCAGAGAAAAAACTAACGAGGCAGTTGTTAGCACTTGAAATTCCACCTTAGGCTGAAAAAGGCAAACCTCAAGGCAACATCAAACCATTTAGCCTCGTAGCTAGCCCTATGGGGCAGGAGAAGGCTCTCTCCGGTCAATCTCAGTAAAATCTTCAATGGATGAGATGAGCAATAGGGTAACACTGATTTTAGGCTAGTAAACTGATCAAAAGGGTTGATTTGGGGTTTTTAGGGTTTTTGGTGGCAAATTGAGGGATGGCAATTTTGGGTGCGGGGATTGGACACAGTTTCTGCAGGGGGTTCTTTGGGGCGAGGTAGGAGACAGTATTGATGCCTTTGATTGAGGTGGATGGTTAGGAATGATAGGTGAGGAGTTAAGGAGAACAAACAATAACTTTGAATTCTCCTTAAACAGTAGAAAACATTGAAATTAAACAAACTTAAAAGCAGAGCATGACAGTCATGAATTCTTACTTTAACACTTCGTTTGTTTAATGTGCAGAAGGAAAAGAAAGGAAATGATTCACATAACACACTTACAGGTACATAGAGAAACACACCATCAACACATGTAACCACAAGAATCCCAAAAAGGACTGCAAAACCCTGGTCTTCCTTAGCCAAAAATTGCAGAGATACAGTGAAGTAATACAATGATAGCTTCTCCCTCAAGTTTCCAACCTTCCAACCTCTGAGAATGACTAGGAAAATAAATAATATAGGCAAGATAACACCTTTCCTTGCCTCTAGGGGTTGAGCTCATCCTTCTAGGAGCTGTTTCAACCACTTCTAAACTTAGCACTAAAAACTAGGCAGTCAGAACAACTTGCCTCTATAAACTAGGAAACCAATCCATTCATTAAATGTTTTGCTATTTCATGCATGAATCTTCTAGAAAAGGTAAATAAGTGACATGTCAACATGAAAATACATTAATTACATCAAAGAGGGTGAAAAATCCCATCCCAAGTCAAAACTGGTCAAAGCTGGGCGAATTCCTGAGCTGTAGATGAATTCCTGTGAAAACTGCCCAACAGGTCGCATACCTCTGCCTGACGGGTCGCGTGTCTTTGGGACCACTTTTGGGGAACTTCCAGGTGTCCAAATGAGGCAAAAGTGGGCTTGTTGGAAAGGTCTGGATGTCTACATTCCAACCCAAGTGAAATTTCTGAATTTGGTGGCCATTTTCCCCTCCAAAATTGCAATCTCCAAAGATTGCTTTCTGTGTGTCAAAAATGTGGCAGAAAGTCATTTTTTGCATGTTTTTTGACTTTCTTGGGGCCCAAAACTTGATGAATTTTCTTAGTAATGGATGAGCAAGTGTAAATTTTCATGAAAAATCCAGAAATGCTGAGTTTTTGTAAAATGGAGTTGCCGGGACAAAGGATCTCACCGGGGGTGAGACCCGTTAATGGAGAAAACTTGTACATTGCCTGAAAAATTCAAAATTTACCCAAAATGCTCAAAATTTCTTGGGATTTGTGCTGTGGCTAGGCTATTTAGTGCCTTTGTCATTGAGTGAAGCCTCGGCCAAGATATGGAGGGGATCAGGCCTTTTTCTCCATTTTTGTGCTTTGACCAACCGCCTTTGGAGCACCTTCACGTTTGCTTTGCACACATGCATCTGTGCCCAATAATGATTCTTCATGTTTCTCAACAATTTCTTATCTTGGTTGGCCTTAGCCAACAGCCTCTCTAAATGAGCATTGAGCCGGATAAGCATGGACTCTCACTCAGCGGGCAATAGATCACTAGGTCTTCTTCTATTCAAGATGCGGTCACTACGAATCCTCCACAACTCATCAAGAGCTTGCTCATCCTCCAACTGCTTGTTGCACTGCTCTAGATATGAGATTGTCTATTGTGCCATCTCTAACTTCTGCTCCAACAAGCGATTCTCGGCCTCCTTTTGCTGAATGACCTCATGAAGCTCCGTGGTAGGAGAGTGGGTATCAAGATCAATGATATCAATGTCGGGATCACCGGTCATTCCCTCCTCGATCATGGGCTGCTTGCCCCTCTGTGCTGCTTGTGCTGCTGAAGAAGGCGAGGCCCCTTCCACCTGGTGTGGAGATAACACTCGTTTAACTAATGAAGAAGGCGAGACCCCTTCCACCTGATGTGGAGAAAATACTCACCTAGCTGCCGCAAATAAGGCCCTGTGGCCTCTCTGATAAGTGACCAATGGAGGAGAACTGACATATCTAGCCTCAGGGATATCATGCTGCTGTGATGGTCCTCCCTCCTCATGAACAATCTCGGGATGTGAAAGGGATAACCTTGAGAGCAGCAAAACAAAACCCTATCTCTACTTGCATTTTGACCTTCTTAAGCAAATATACATTGGACTCATTATTTCAAAATGATGACTTTAAACATTCTCATGCTTTTGAAGCTTTGGCAAACAATGTATTTGAATGATGGGAGGCCTACCTGCAACCTTGAAGCAATCCGGAGTGATTTAGCAGCTTATTGGCTAATTTCTGTGTATATGGTACGTTGATGGGTCGCGTTCACTGCCCAACAGGTCTCACTTGCTTGACGGGTCGCGCCCATACAAAATTTACACTAGCTGAGGTATCCTGACGGGTCGTGCCTGCTTGACGGGTCTCACCTCAGTCTTGACGGGTCGCTCCTTTTTCAGGAGGCTTTTGGAGGCCTTCCTGGTGTCGAAATTGGGCACAGGATAGCTCGTCGGAAAGGGATTGGAGTCTACTTTCCAACCCAAGTAAAATTTGTCAATTTTTAGTTCATTTGCCCTTTCAAAAGTCAAATCTCCTAAGACAGGTCAAAAAGTTCCAAATGAGGCTGCCTCAAGGAAGAGTGCTGTTGCAGTCAACTTTTGAATGCCTTCCTCAACCGCAAATTGAGCTCATGATAGATCATTGGAAATATATTTGTGTGTAGTTATCATTTTATCCATCAAAAAAATCATTTGGCCAACCAAGCTTGGAGAAAACTTGATTTTCCCAAGGTCACTTCTGAGGTGCCTTTGATTCTCCCAAGGCAACGGTATTCTTTGACATTTCTCTCAAACCATGACACCTGTGAAAAAAGTGAAAGAGGATTTTCTTCTTGGGCATGTTTTGGAAAAACACCTCTCTCAGTTTTCCCAAATTCATCTTTTATTGCTCTGGAACATCATTTGAGTGCGACTTGTCCCGATGTGTGAAACAAGGAATTTTGTCGAAATGGAGCGAAATGAAGGGGATAGGGGCCTTCTAAATTCTTGGGGAAATTTTTACGAGTGGGGAGGGATGTTGGGGAGCAGGGGAAAGTGGAATATCAGAGATTGAGTGAGGGGAAGGGGTCCAAAAGGGTAAAACACAGGCCCAACCTAGAAAATTGCCAGGTTGTAGCTAGAAACTAGGGTTTGTGGAAAAATGAGGAATTTGGCAGAGCTAAGGGATGGGAAGTGTTTGATAAGGTACTTTAAGGATAGGGGAAGGTGTATGAACATTTGGAGACATGTTTTTCTGATGATTTTACCGTCCAAGAGAAATTGGCTTCAAAACCCTAGGAGAGGGAAATGAACTTGCCAAGGCACAACTGAAGCGTGAACAAGATGTAAAATGACTCATTAGACACTGACATGATAATGACAACCCTATGAATGATGATAGACTCAGCTGAATGATGACATAGACTGACATTTGGGCAACTTTAGA